>JAVLUX010000013.1:42635000-42737500 GCA_032164185.1 Moxostoma hubbsi | reverse complement strand
AACGACACTTCAAAATCAGTCATTAGTGGTTCAGTCATATCATGCAACGTATTCAGGAGAGGTGTTGCAAGGGCAAGCACTATTGCTTCAGAAAATGTACAAATCTAGTTCCAATTGAATTTCATAGTGTGAAATAAAACGTTATTTTTATTTATATTTTTAGATATGCACTTTAAGCAACAGACCTGTATGATGGCATAAACATACTTTCTTCTAATGTCAACATATTGCAGCACACATGGGACATATGGAATTCATCTTTATGATGTGTGTCCTCCTGCAGGGTGAGAGAAACGTATGAAATTATTACGTTTTCCGAGGTGATAAAAATGAGAACTATTTTAAAAATCTAGTTTAAAACATGCGTCAAGTTCGTGCTAATATAATCTTTGTGTCCAATTTGGATTCATACACTTTTGAATGACTTTTGTAGCATTTGCTACCAAAACATTGATTTAAAGGGACAGTTCACCCAAAAATGAAAATTCAATCATCATTTACTCACCCTCATGCCATCCCAGATGTGTATGACATTCTTTCTTCTACTGAACACAAATTAAGATTTTTAGAAGAATATCTCTGCTCTGTAGGTCCATACAATGCAAGTGAATGGTGACCAGACTTTGAAGCTCCAAAAAAGCACACAAAAGCAGCATAAAAGTAATCCATATGAATCCAGTGGTTTAATCCATGTCTTCAGAAGTGATATGATAGGTATGGGTGAGAAACAGATCAATATTTAAGATTTTTTTATTTACTAAAAATTCTCCTCCCTGCACAGTAGGTGGCAATTTTCAAAAAGAATGTGAATGGATAAAAACAAAAGAAGAATGAGAAAGTGAAAGTGGAGATTTATAGTAAAAAAAGGACTTAAATATTGATCTCTTTCTCACCCACTGCTATCACATCACTTACGAAGACATGGATTTAACCACTAGAGTCATATGGATTATTTTTATGCTGACTTTATGTGCTTTTCAGAGCTTCAAAGTTCTGGCCACCATTCACGTGCATTGTATGGACCTACAGAGATGAGATATTCTTCCAAAAATCTTTGTTTGTGTTCAGCAGAAAAAGAAAGTCATGCTCATTTGGGACAGCATGAGGGTGAGTAAATGATGAGATTTTTCACAGGCCAGTGGAGTGAGTAAATTTTACGTTTGTGGCTTCAGTGTTGTGCCACCACATGTTCCACAGTATTTTTGCATAATAGCTTTTGATAATCAATATGTTGTACATAAAATCTTTGATTGATGTCAAATTGTTTACGTTGCGGTTTGTGTGGAGCCCCTCTAATTGCTCATTGCTGAAACTGAGCATTAGCCGTGAACCTGTAAAGTTTCTCTCAGCTTTGAACATCGTTCTGCGTGTCCGTACAGGTAGACACACACACATACACACACACACATACAGAAGGCCCCTCAGACAAAAACGAACGCAGTGCATTGACAATAAACCTAATTCAGGACGGCTTGCTTAAGAAATCTCTGCTCGTACTTTCCCCAAGTACACATTGAAGTGAGAAGTGAATACAAGAAAAGCATGTTGTGGTTGTTGGCAGACGAGAAACTGCAAGACTTGCATCAACAACAGACCTCAGACATCGGCCAAGCAGATTAATCGGCTAATGTTTAGCCATTTTGGAATTAACAACATTAGCCAATCCGGTGCCTGCATGGCCAGTATACAGATGTGTTAGTTCCAAAATATACTGACAGTCTTGTATATAGATAATGCAAATGTTCTGTTTTCTGTTTTCCGTGTTTCTAGAAATGCGTACAGATCCATATCTTTGACCTGCTTTTAAGGTTGCCGTTCATTTCATCCTGACACGCCATCTAAACGGCTAAAAAATGCGTAGTGTGGCATACAGACAAAGACGTTTGTCTAGTGCATCTTTACATAGAAAAACAATGGAAAAAGAGCTTTAATGGATGTAAAAAGTTGTCATGAAATGAAACCTCATTAGTAACTCATTTGGAACGCTGTACATATGCAGCAACTCGATGCATCAAAGAAACAGACCTTCTCAAACAAAGGATTCCTGTATTGCTTTGGCATTATATTAGCCACATTTATCTTGGTGTGACCCATCCATTCCAGTCTTGGATGATGATTGGTTAATGCAAAGTTCCAGCCATGCTAAACTAAATGGCTAGGATGGATTTGCGCCTCTCTGTTCAATGGAGAGACATGTACTGTAGATCCACTGACCATGCTGTATATATGATACACAGGAGGCACGTATATATTCTTTTAGTTTGCTGCCAATTACTTCAAGGTGCTGAGTCAGTTTGGCCCCACATCACCCCTCAAACAAATACACGTTGGCCCCCGGAATAAAAGTTTGCTTGTTTAAGTTGTACGGCTTGCGTGGCGTCTGATTGTTGCAGTCAGACCATCGATTTATAAAGCTCTAGTAGCATGTGTGCCCCTTCTTGGCGTAGTTCACTTCCTGAAGCCTGGAACACACGGACCACACAGACGCCTGGCCAAACTCCAGCGCTGCTTGGCTGCCATCAGCTCGCTCTTTTTCTCCCTCTTTCTCTCTGTCTCTGTCTGATCCTTTGACTGAGCGGGCGTTCGGCCTCGTCCTGTCCTTAAAACACTTTTTCCTCGCTAATTTCGCGGGAGCTGCCATGTGAAATAATCCATTGTTTCTCTCTTCAGAGGAGTCGTCCCTCCACGGAATGGCAATTAAAGAAATGAAATCTAGACGGATGTATGTTTCCCTTTCTTATTCCATGTGTTTTATTCCTCACGTCGCCATGGCCTGATTGATGCGCTCCGAAGGCCCTGGCTGATATTTGATGTTGAAAGCATGCTGGTGTTTTACGAGCGCGGGGTGATACGGTGGGTCATGCCACTATCAGATGGCAATTTAACATGCAAGCAGGAGTTTTGCCAACAAGCTATTTATACAACCATATTATTTACTGTCAATGGGCGTTTCACAGTTTCACCATTTTTTTTTGGAGGCTGTTTGAGGCGTGACGGCGCTGTAGCATGTTTAGTGGTGTTTGCTAAGGCAAGCATTCCTATTGACCATACATAAAGGGATAGTACACCCAGAAATGAACAATTCTGTCATCATGAACTCATGAGGTATGAGGTGTTTGCGTTCCACCCCAAAAAATGGTGTGGTCCCTTGCAATAGTTTCTGATTACTCACAATCTTTTGTGCCCCCTCGAGATAAAGCGTTCCCTCGTGATAAATTTTGTGTTCCCACATGATACGTTTTGTGTTCCCTCTCAATAAGTTTTGTGTTCCCTTGCGACAAGTTTTGTGTTCCCACATAATACATTTTTTGTTCCTCACAATAGGTTTTGTGTTCCTTGCAACATGTTGCTTTCCCACATAATAAGTTTTGCTTTCCCTAATAATATGTTTTGTGTTCCCACATATAAAGTTTTGTGTTTCCTCACAATAAGTTTTGTGTCCCCTCATAATACGTTTTGCGTTCCCTAATAATAAATGTTTTGTTCCTCACAATAGGTTTTGTGTTCCCTTGCAACATGTTGTGTTCACACATAATAATTTTGCTTTCCCTGATAATACATTTTGTGTTTCCTCCATAATAAGTTTTGCGTTCCTTAATTCTACGTTTTGTGTTCCCACATAATACATTTTGCGTTCCTTAATAATAAGTTTTGCGTTCCCTAATAATACATTTTTTGTTCCCACATAATACGTTTTGCATTCCCTAATAATACATTTTGTGTTCCCATATAATAATTTTTGCGTTCCTTAATAATAAGTTTTGCGTTCCCACATAATAAGTTTTGCGTTCCTTAATAATACGTTTTGCGTTCCCAAATAATAATTTTTTCGTTCATTAATAATAAGTTTTGTGTTCCCACATAATACGTTTTGCATTCCCTAATAATACATTTTGTGTTCCCATATAATAATTTTTGCGTTCCTTAATAATAAGTTTTGCGTTCCCACATAATACGTTTTGCATTCCCTAATAATAAATTGTTTGTTCCCACATAATACGTTTTGCGTTCCCTAATAATACGTTTTGCGTTCCCACATAATACGTTTTGCGTTCCCTAATAATACGTTTTGCGTTCCCACATAATAAGTTTTGCGTTCCCTAATAATACATTTTGCGTTCCCACATAATACGTTTTGCGTTCCCACATAATACGTTTTGCGTTCCCTAATAATACATTTTGTGTTCCCATATAATAATTTTTGCGTTCCTTAATAATACGTTTTGCGTTCCCACATAATACGTTTTGCATTCCCTAATAATACATTTTGTGTTCCCAAATAATAATTTTTGCGTTCATTAATAATACGTTTTGTGTTCCCACATAATACGTTTTGCGTTCCCTAATAATAAGTTTTGCGTTCCCACATAATAAGGTTTGCGTTCCCTAATAATACGTTTTGCGTTCCCTAATAATAAGTTTTTTGTTCCCACATAATACATTTTGCGTTCCCACATAATAAGTTTTGCGTTCCCTAATAATACGTTTTGCGTTCCCTAATCATACGTTTTGCGTTCCCTAATAATACGTTTTTTGTTCCCACATAATACATTTTGCGTTCCCACATAATAAGTTTTGCGTTCCCTAATAATACGTTTTGCGTTCCCTAATAATACGTTTTACGTTCCTTAATAATACGTTTTGTGTTCCCTAATAATACATTTTGCGTTCCCACATAATAAGTTTTGCGTTCCCTAATAATACGTTTTACGTTCCCTAATAATACATTTTGCGTTCCTTAATAATACGTTTTGTGTTCCCTAATAATACATTTTGCGTTCCCACATAATAATTTTTGTGTTCCCACATTGTAAGTTTTGCGTTCCTTATTAATACATTTTGCATTCCTTAATAATAAGTTTTGTGTTCCCACATAAGTTTTGCGTTCCTTAATAATAAGTTTTGTGTTCCCACATAATACGTTTTGCGTTCCCTAATAATACATTTTGTGTTCCTCACAATAGGTTTTGTGTTCCCTCACAATAGTTTTGCGTTCCCTTGTGACAAGTTTTGTGTTCACACATAATACGTTTTACATTCCCTAATAATAAGTTGTGTTCCTTCACAATAGTTTTTGTGTTCCCTCACAATAGTTTGCATTCCACTGAGGTAAGTTTTGTGTTCCTTCACAATAGTTTTGTTCCCTTGAGATAAGTTTTGCGTTCCCTCGCATTAGTTTGCGTTCCATTGAGATTCCATTGTGTTCCAAACATTGTGGCTGTCAATAAAAAAAAAAAGTTTATTAAAGTACAAGTTTATTTCCAAAGAAAAGATATGTTCCTTAGTGTTAGAAATAATACTCAGAATACAGGCTCTTTTAACTTTATTGGGTATGTACCCATTTAAGTATTTGAGCTTTGCTGTGGACAGATGTTTTTGGTACTATGTAAATGTCAGTGAATTCTGCATGTCTCACAGGAAATTAGTTTTAGGGATTTTCCTTCTTTTGTGCTGAATCATACGCATTTCTATTTTTCCTCTGGAAATGTAGTTGTGGACTGAAAAGTTATTAGCTTTTATTGTCTCAAATTGAGCTCATATCAAGATCAAGACACAGACGACATTTAAAAACATGATATATTAAGTTAACAAAACGTTTCTATGAAAGGCCATTGTGGCAGATCTCTGCATTCCCTATGATGAAGGAAACAGCAGCCAGGTGAACAGTTCACGGAAGGACACACATTTTCAATTGGACACAACATAAAACTGCTTTTCAGCACACACTCGCCGGCACACACACACACACACACAAAGCTGTGTATCTATTCATCTCAGTTGTTTCTCTTAGGGGGCGTTCACACTGGGCACGTTTGCTGCGGTCCGATTCCGAGTGCGATTGTACCCGGTGCCACCCGCAGCGTTGGTCTGGATTCACACTCACTTGATTCTATCGAACCCCGGTCCATTTGCGTTCATCTTACGTCATCACAAACACGCATGGTGAAACACAACTTTTTTGGGACTTTCAGGAATGTGTCCCAAAAGACTATTGGAGATTTAGACTGGTGGATAATTTCTGATATTTCACGGATCACCGTCATTGTTGTCATCTGCATTAATGAGACCCACTTAGCCCAAACCTCTCTTTTTAATTTCCATAGTGCAATCGCTGTGACTGATACGAGGTAAAATAAGACCTAAGGATGATCTTATATGAACAAAACCCATGGAAGATCTAACGGGAAGAACGGTATTCCAGCACCGAAGCGCGAAAGCTAATGTTTGTGAAAGGATATGCTAATAAAAATAAAGTCAAACTGCTAAAATGATCTCCTTGCATTTATTTTGAATGCAGTATGTAAAAATTGTTAAATCAAAAATGGCTGAAATTAGGTTTGAACATGGAATATGATGATTTATTTGATAATATACAACATTTCTCAGGCTTTAGAAGTGTGTTAAACATGTGTTTATCAATCTGTTTCATGACGAACATAATCAAACATGTGGCTCAGCTGGTAGAGCGGGTCGGCTGCTAATTGCAGGGTTGGCGGTTCGATTCCTGGCCCACACGACTCCACATGCCGAAGTATCCTTGGGCAAGACACTGAACCCCAAGTTGCACCCAATGGCAGGCTAGCACCTTGCATGGCAGCTCTACTGCCATTGGTGTGTGTGAGTGTGTGATTGATTGAATGGGACACAGTTTAAAGCGCTTTGGTAACTGCTAAGTTTAAAAAATACACTATATAAGCGCAGCCCATTTACATATCCGCCATTGAAATCTGCTGCTTAAAAGAAACCAGAAGTGCAGTAGCCTGCGGTATTTATGCGATTAAATGGAGAGCAAATGGAGACTTCTGCTGAAGTCCAGTAATCTCACATGAGAGTTACATTTTACATTTACGCATTTGGCAGACGCTTTTATCCAAAGCGACTTATACAGCCCTTATTACAGGGACAATCCCCCCGGAGCAACCTGGAGTTAAGTGCCTTGCTCAAGGACACAATGGTGGTGGCTGTGGGGATCGAACCAGCAACCTTCTGCTTATCAGTATACTGCTTTAGCCCACTACGCCACCACCACTCCAGTTTTATAAGAGATCTCTAAAACATCTCAAACTGTGCTCAGATTTCAGAAATGTCAATATGAACTCCAACATTTCTCATCAAATTCTATCAAATTATCTGAGCTACGTTACTCACGTTCATTTCACAGCGTTATTCTGTTACAGTCCGCCAACGATGAAGTAATATGTGTCTATTTTTATTTCTCCAGACTATTTTGACGAATACAAAAGTCAAGTTGAGTCATTTTTATTTGTATAGCACCTTTCACAACACACATCGTTTCAAAGCAGCTTTACAGACGATCAAACAGCAACATCTATAATATCTTAGATGAGGTCTCTGTTTAGCACTCCTGAGAAAATGTTCCTCTGTGACGGGTGATGTCTCTATTCAGAACGGCCTGCGTTATTTATTCATATATTCACGTTGGGTGTTCTTATGTTGCAATCCTGCAATGATATTTACAACTTCAGCATCATGATTTTATATTCTGCATCAAATTCAATTTGAAGAGAATATCTGCAAAGACTGTTTCATGTCACTTTTATAGCTGCAGATAATTTGTGACTGGCTCACCTCTGTAAAGACAAAGGGGCGTATTCATGCGGCCCATTTAAACAAAATTAACCTGGTTTCCCTTTTTCAGCAGCTGCGGTATTGATCGCATCTCTTTTGAAGGGAATACTCGCAGCTCTCCCGACCCAAAGCTCTCCGACATTAACCTCTGAATGCAAACGCTGTGTTTACTCAGCTTAACTCTCCAGCACAATCAGGTTTTGCAAGACTGGAGGTAGCTTTGGCTCCGAATCCGCCGATTGGAGGGCGGCCAAGCTTTCGCAGGAGTTGCTCTTTTCTTCTGTTTGATATTTACTTTACAGCCATTCAGTGGAACCGACCGGAGCTAGACAGACAACACGACTTACAAAGTCCCTCTTTAACATATGTTCTAATCATGTACTGACACAAAAGTTCAGTTCCAATGCAATCTTGTCTGTTTTGGTCCTTTAACTGGGATGTTGTGTCCCGTATGGGAAGGGTTGTACATGCAAATACACTAAAAGGGGGAAGGGGGGTATGGCGTGACTCGTACTCTTTATGGCAGGATAGAAGACTCAGTATGTCCTCTTTTATGGGAAACGAATGAATAAACATTGCCGGCTCATTCTATAGTCGTGACTCATACACATAGTTTCAAGCGTGATAATGTGAACGACAGGAAAATATAGCAGTTGTGTAATTTCACTGTGAAGTCTTTTGGATCAGCGCCACAGTTTAAAACAACTGCATGTATGGACAGGTAGAGAGAAGATGTAGTTCCCTACCTTTGTGTTTTAGTCGCTATTGTGAGAAGTTCAAGTTGAGATCGCTATAACGATAAGCTCGTTTATGTGACCCACATACTGATGTGCTCATGCTGTGTTAGCAATTTCGTAAATAATGCGATTAAATGTCTTGTTGTCGTTTAATCCACGGTAGAATTGCAATGTTTGTTCAATTAAAGCAACTAAAGAGTATCTATTTTCATTAACCCCTTAAACTCTGGTTTAAACTCAAATTTAAAAGCTCACCATTCACATATACTGTGGAATAATTGCAAAAAATTATTTATGATAATATTATAATCTAACGATAAAGAGAATTTATTTTAGGGTGAAAAAAAAACAACTTTTTTTTGTTGTTGTCCTAACTTTGTAAACATGTTTATATGGTTCTGCTCGCTGTACCGCACTTTGAAAAGTCTCATTTTATACCACTAGATGGCAGTAAGCACTAGAAATAAAAACATTTTTCTCTATCACATTCCATCACAATACACAGATCTGAAATGTAGGTGGCGCTCTAATGCATTTTTAACCCTCAAAAATGTGCTCGTCCATAGACATTCAGTCTAATTTTCGGTTCAAGCAACACCCTCACTGTTTCATTGAATATCTCGGCCTCTGAGTGGACTAGAAGCTCAATTTAGGTGTTAATAGAAAGCTGAGATCCTATAAAATGTAATCATCAATAGTCGAAAAGAATGATGAGAATCTGATGATTTGTTTAGCATACTTTTCCTTCTGGAAATTAATTTTCAACGTGAGTGATTTGAGGCCTTATTTTGTTGTTTTAAGTAACATAAATGATATAAATCTCTGACAAGTTCAGATTCTAAAGATTCAAATGATACCTCATATTCCTGACTTATGCATACGGATACTTTAACGTTTTAAGCTTAAACTTTTCTCACAATATAGCGCCCCACTTTGGACCCGCCGTGTAATGGCGAAAAACTACACATAACAGTAGTTGAAATTTTTGGCGGGAAAACATTACATATTGGATGTTGAATACAGAATTGCTAAAGTCACAAAAAAAAACAAATATTTAAAAAAAAAATAGATTTTTTAATATTCGCGATATAGCGACCCACTTTGGACCTGCCGTGTAATGGCGAAAAACTAAACATAACAGTAGCTGACATTTTTGGCGGGAAAACATTGCATATTGGATGTTGAATACTGAATTGCTAAAGTCACAAAAAAACTAAATTTTGTAAAAAATCTAGATTTTTCAATATTCGCGATATAGCGACCCACTTTGGACCCGCCGGCGGGTCCATAGAGAAATGGCGAAAAACTACACAACAGTAGCTGACATTTTTGGCGGGAAAACAATGCATATTGGATGTTGAATACTGAATTGCTAAAGTCACAAAAAAAAAAAAAAAATTTAAAAAATTAAGATTTTCTTTAATCAATGGCTTCAAAAAACCCTTTCAAAGAGGAAAAGAGCAAATATATCACAGATATCAATGCTTGGTGAAGTAGTTCATCTAAAAATTTAAATTCGGTCATTATTCATTCAACTTTCTTTCTTTTTTTTTTACTCTTTGCTCTAATTTTTGTTTCCTTGAAAGGCTTTAGTAAATACAATAAAAGTGCAGGATAACCACATCTGCCAAGCTACAAAACAACAAATAAAGCACCTTAAATGGAGTCATAATCTTGAAAATTAAACAGTTATTCACTGAAAATCTTTCCTTTCACTGCATATCTCATTCGCGCTCGCATTTATTAAAAATTGATGCATCAAGACGCATTATGTAGGGTTGATTTTGATGATGCTGAATGCCATTGGTTGTCTTATGTCTCGTAACTGATCGTGGCAAGTTTGAATACGTGGAATTGCAAATGAGATTTTAGAGCTTTGGAGGAGGGGAAAATTTTCAAATGTCACATAGGTTTGGAACCGCACGAGGGTGAGTAAATGATGACAGAATGTTCATTTTTGGGTGAACTGTCCCTTTAAGGGTGGACAGTAGGGCTGGGTATCGATAACGATTTCCCAATTTGATTCTGAATCACAAGCTCTCAATACAATCCGATTTTATTCGATTTTGATTCATTTGGGTATATTCAAGTTGATCTTGCTTACACATGAAAGCAATTATTTCTCAGCTATTATTTTGTAAATTACACAAGGAGCCTTCAAATTTGGTACATTATGACATTATAAAAAAACGAAATTATGACAATGCCAAAACTATGCAGTTGTAAAGACTGACCTTGTTATTTTAAGAATTTATCATGGTATCGATCGCAATTAATCACAAAAATCTATATTTGTACCCAGCCCAAGTGGACAGAATCAAGCAGTAGATGCATTCATTTTCATTTCTGTGTATTATTGTTCGTTAGGGCACAGACAGAAACTGGAGGACCCCCCTAAACCGCCGCTGTTCTCGGAGCGTCTGAGTGAGTTAGAGCGTTTACGCCAGAGCACCATGAGAGTTGCCGTGCAAACCCAGAGTCCCCGACCGACTCTCAACGCCACGCCGAACTCCTTCCACCCGCAGGGGCAAACTCAGATCTCAGGTAAACTGGGCGGAGTACTTTCCTTTCACTTTAAAATGAACAGTTCACCCAGAAGTCATCATTTACTCACCCTCATGTTGTTCCAAACCCATTTGACTTTCTTTCTTCTGCGGAGCACAAAAGGAGAAACTTTTAAGAATATCCGGGCCGCTCTTTTTTTTATGTAATGCAATTGACATCGGAAAGGCTGTCAAGCTCCCAAACGACCAGAAAGCACCATTAAAGTATCGTAAAAGTAGTCCGGTCAGCGTGTGCGCTATATTTCAAGACTTCCGAAGCCATACGATTGCTTTATGTTAGGAAATTATTCTGAGCATTTGCTTCGTTGTTCTCTGGTTTTCCATATTAACATTCTTAAAACAAGACACGTGTATGACGTAAGACGAATCGGAGAACATTTAGTGAAACTTTTGCTTAAAACATGGAACAAAATAAACTTTTTTTGAGTGAGAAATGCAATTTGACAAAAGTGTGAGAAATAAAAAACTTAACCTAAAGGCTAACACATATTTCTTAAATAAAAAATGGGCTAAGTATCCATTGGGAATCACTCCGAACATGATTAAATAGGATAAATATAACATTTTTCCTGTTTTAAGAATAAACTTCACTAAATCTTGTCAAATTTCTCTTAAAAACAGTAAATTTATATTGGTTTAAGGATGTTACGATGCTTTGCTAACACTCTCTATGAAGCCCATATTTATAATGCATTATACTGCATTCATAATGTCTATTAATACACCTTATAATAAGATATAACTACATTTATAATACATTATAATACTTCCCCTATTTATTTTTATACTTTAGATTATAATGCATTATAACACAAGCAACATCCAATTTTAACACAGCAGAAGTTAATAAAGTTAATCGTATAAGCGCTGTATAATGTAAACAGTAAAACGTCTTTATGACATGATCAAATTATAAGTGGTCTTTGCATGCTTTAAGTAAAGTTATAAATGCAATATCTTCTTATAAACAGCCATAACATAAACATGTAACATATACATTACAAGTCAAACATACTGTATATAATAGAAGCTATTTATAAAATAAGTCTCCAAATAAGATGCACAAACATTCAAGTTTATTAAATAGAGTCCAGTATAGATACAGTTTGTTTGCATGTGTGATCAACATGACATATTTAGAGTTTCTGATAGATTTTAACCATGTAGCTTTACAATTATTTGTCATAATATCTCAAAATGTTCATTGAATGTGTTATATATAGTGTTTTGTGCATGTGTAATGTATAGAACGTCCAGCATGACTTATAACAATTTAGAAATATCTTATGGATGTTTATAAGAAGACATTGTCACTTTACTTTAAGCATACCTATTATATATTTAAGCAATATCACATGAGTGTGACAAGAGTGCGATATGGCCCTACATCAGCTGGCCGAGTGCCGTAGGTAATCACAGCAGTGCTGATATTGGGTCATATAGCACGATTGAGAGTGTGATATTGCTTATATACAACAGTTCAGTGAACAAGTACATTGTAAAAAATTAGGAAAAACTGAGTACGGTCATAAAAATGCATTTGTGCATGGAACTACTTTATTACGCGACGTGTCAGAATCTGCCATTGCTGGTTCAAAACAAATGAGTGAGTGAGTGTGTGTGAGAGAGAGAGAGAGAGAGAGAGAGAGTGAGTGAGTGAGAGAGAGAGAGAGAGAGAGAGAGAGAGAGTGAGTGAGTGAGTGAGTGAGTGAGTGAGTGAGTGAGAGAGAGAGCGCGAGCGAGCGAGCGAGCGAGTGAGAGAGAGAGAGAGAGAGAGAGAGAGAGAGAGAGAGAGAGAGATGGAGTGTGTGCAATCACCTGTTAACACCCAAGCAGAGATGCTGTCAGCTTTCTGAAGGTCAGTTTCTCCGTGGTAAAATAGAGGTCCAAGTGGGGGAATTCCTCTCTATTTCGCAAGACGATCACTATAGAAACCGCAATGTCCTCCGCCATTTTAACCAGCACCCATTGTGTAATTAATCAGTCTGTTGTGTCTCTCAGCTGTGATGAGCCGTAATGCTGAAGTTGTTCATTTAAAGCCATGTAAAGCTATTTCCTAGCTTTAGTAGTGTAGTGTAGTAAGCGAACATGAAGAGCTGTTTTATGTAAACACTAGCTGACACGGATTCACTTCACGTCACCTAACTGGCTCATATTACACACTAAAATGATCTTTTGCCTCCACCTGCTGGCTAACATATGTAATGTAAAAAAAAACAGTAGCTCTTAACACATCTGCACGGCTCTTACACTTTAGTTTAGGACGACAAACACAAGCGGAGCGATACACACAGTGAAGCATCCGAGTGCTGTTGGTGTCAGACCATAAGTGCTCATGGAACGTCTCTCATCCAATCAGATTCGAGGACCAGATATAAGTTGAGTGTTTTTATATATATATATATACATTATTACTTCTGCAGATAAAATTAGATGTTGCTTGTGTTATAATGCATTATTATTTAAGGTATAACTATGAACAGCTAATTATAATATAATTGTGGTTACAGTTATTTATAAGTTATAACATGTTATAAGGTGTATTATGAGACATTACTAATGCACCATAATGCCTTTACAATTCATTATAAATATGGGCTTCAATGAAAGTGTTACCGATATTTTTTACTGGATATTTTGTAACTTTTTTGGCAATATTATGGACAATTGCGCTAGCTCTCCTTTTCCGTTTCATAAATGAATCGTTCGTTTGATTTGAATCTTTGCCACAATTTGATCCAGTTCACAAAAACGTTCTGAATGATTCATTGATGAACTGGACTGGTCCGTTTCTCGAGTTCAACGCACTGACTCGATGATCTGGTTAACAAAGGATTATCAGTGAATAACAACTTCAATTTCAGTCATTTTCGCACGCAAAAACTATCAAATCACTTCTTAAGACTTGGATAAAAAAGCACGCACGTCGTATGGACTACCTATATGATTGGCCAGGATATTGTTGTGTTTCATACTGGTTTGGAACCGCATGAGGGTGAGTAAAGTACTCAGGACAAACAGTATTTGGAGAACATGTAGGTTGATTCAAGCGAGTGTCTAGCCCTGATTTCCTGACGATAGACTGGTGAAGATAAGAGAGAGTGGGTGAGAAGTCGAGTATATGATGCAAGAAATATAAATATCTGTTTACACAGTCAGGCAAAGATTGAATCAGACAACATCAAAGATTGAAACAAGAGATGCTGGTGATGTGCCAAATGAATATCCCAAAATCCTTCTGTCTGCTTTTACCAGAATTATGCATTATCTTGTTTGCAAGACTATGATTGGGTTTCAAAAGAAAGAAAGAAAGAAAAACTAAACTTTAATTTGATTTGATCTCTGTTTTTCTTATGTTTTGTTCTTTGTTTGAATTGGCAGCTTGCATAAGCTTAAAGGGATAGTCCACCCAAAAATAGAAATTGTGCCGTACCCTTAATGTTGCTCCAAACCTGTATGACTCTCTTCTGTAGAACGCAACAGCTGAATTTCAGATGCAGTTATTTTCCATACCGTGGAGGTGGTGGCGTAGTGGGCTAAAGCACGTAACTGTTAATCAGAAGGTTGCTGGTTCGATCCCCACAGCCACCACCATTGTGTCCTTGAGCAAGACACTTAACTCCAGGTTGCTCCGGGGGGGATTGTCCCTGTAATAAGTGCACTGTAAGTCACTTTGGATAAAAGCATCTGCCAAATGCAACAGTTTATCGTGACCTCCAGTTTTAAAATGTGGATTTGAGAGCTGTAATTTCTGTCTACTCCTCATACAAAGCTATCGTATGGCTTCAGAAGTCTTGGAATATAGCGTATGTGTCACACGAACTACTACGCTGGTTCTTTGATGGTGTACTTTTGGTCCTTTCTGGAGTTTCCTTTGGTGTTCCATGGATAGAAATAACAGCATATGGTTTTGGAATGACATGAGGGTGAGTAAATACTGACAGAATTGTGATTTTTGGGCTGGAGCATTTCTTTAAATCTATTGCATTTGTCCAAATATTTTCATTAGTTTCTGCTGCACTTTTGGCGCATTGGAGTATTTTTGTGTCTCGTATGCTCTGAACTTTAAAGTTTGCAAAATGTTTGCCAGTCTCTTGGATCGCCTCCAGTCTCCGCGCCTGTCAGAGTGGACACCATGTTTACTAGAAGACTGTAGAAAGCAAACAGGAAGCCGTTCTTGGCTCGCTCGACATGCTATTATGATTGCACTATTTACATACCACAACCCTTTATACTTTAGGCCTAGCCAGCTAGTTGTTTTCATACTGGTAAGTCTTTCTTTCAGACATTTGTTTTTTTAAAACATGGCCGATCAAGGGTGAATCTTGTGTAAAAGATAAATAGTAAGAAATAATATTTTGCATAAAGAAAGTGAAGCCTGTTTTGATCATTTTCATGACAATTAACACCCCTAAATTCTCATGAATTTTTTATTTGTATGGTGCTTTTCACAACACATCTATAAAGTCTTAGAGTGTAGTCCATCAATAGACTGAGGTGATGCAGGGAGATCAATGAGATGCATTGCTGTTTAGCCGGCAGGCCATTTCGGTGAGGTTCGGTGGGGTCCATCCTGAGTCCAAGGTTCAGGTTGTGGCATATGACGTATCCGATGTCTTACAGTATGAGTTGGCATCAGTTCATCCTCTGAAGTCAAAAGACTGAAGTGATGTTTGGTTGGCACCGGCTGCATTTAGTCATCATCACTCAGAAACACGTAGCAGTGGAGTCCGACACCGAGCTGGATCCGGCCGGTTCTGGTGACCTCAGGATAGGAGTCCCGAGGTTGAGACGGGGAAACAAATAATATAATATAAGCATAGATGCCATTCAATTTATTGCAAAGTTATAGATCATGATCAATGTTTCTGGTTCCGGCAGACTAAACTTAAGCAGCCTAATTGTGTGTTGATGGATAAATAGATGAGTCTTTAGTCTAGACTCAAACTGAGTGAGTTAGCATCCATATACGTATAGGAATAAGCAATGCTAAGCAGACTTGCAAGCTACAAACACTTGTGCAGCGTGCCGGCAGCAACCGGACTTTCCGAGAGTTTCTAAATCTCATTGGTGATTCTCAGTACCGAAATACAGTAATGTTGCACTATATTACAGTAAACAAATACTGTTTTTAATGCACAGTGGCGCTTCAAAATAAATGATTTTGTAAATACATTTTAACCGAGTTGTGATCTTGCTGTGCACATTTAATGCAAAGAGATAAAAAGAGCATGCATCACAAAATAATGGCAAGAAAACACCTTTCTATTACGATTTCCTCACAGTGTGACAAGTGTCCGATTCTTTTAATGAATAGTTTAAAATAAAGTTAAAGACAAAATATTTCACGAATGACTCACTGAATCAGTCAGAATGATTCCTGAATAAACATTTGACTCACTTACTGAACTGAAGTTATCACTACTTTCAGAAATAAATCAAGAGCTTTTTATATGTTTAATATTCGTGAAACTTAATCAGTATTATTATTATTACTGACAAGTTATTCATTTGACAATGTGTAGTTTAACAAAATCATTTGCAACAGTAATGACATTTTATTTTGTAATACATGATACAGTATATTATTTAAATTATATAAAATGTTATTGTTTTTTTTATTAAAATAATGATAAATGAATAAATGATTTATTTACATAAATAAACATACAGTATGTGTGTGTGTATATATATATATATATATATATATATATATATATATATATATATATATACACACACACACACACACACACCAAATAATTCAAACCAAATAATAAATTAAATATATATAATTTCTTTGTTATGTATCTAAAATGCATTATACTGTATATAGACACAATTTTGTTGTTTTTATTAACATATAATATTTTTTTTATTTATCTAAAATGAATTTTCTGCATATATATATATATATATATATATATATATATTTAATATAAGAATTTTATAGTTTTTAATTAAAATATTATTTATTTGTTTTAAAACAAATATATATTTATATACACAATTTGATTTTTATTATTAAAATGTAATTTTATTAAAAAACTTCTAAAATGCATGTTATACTATATAATTTTTTATTTAAAATATACTTTATTTAATATATACACACACAATTATATAGTTTTTTATTTAAAAATATTTTTTTATTTGTAATTTATCTAAACTATAATATGTATACACACACACACACACATACACACACACACACACGCACACACGCACATTTTTATAGTTTTTAAAAAATATATAATTAATTTACTATATTTTTTTAAAAAGCAGTACAATAAATACTAACAAATACAACAAATATGATGTATAACTACTTTAAGAATTTCAGTAATATATCATTATTTCTTTGGCATTAGAGTAATTTGAGGTGAAATGTTTTCATTCGTCATGAAATAATGTCACTGGTCATTAAGGCTATTTTAGTAAACACCACAGAATTAACCTCTTAAGTCACGTTGTAAAAACACTGCGTACTAAAATGGTCACTCACTGAAGAGTGTACGATCACACCCATAAAAACATTGTTTAGGATCCTGCAGATGTTGGTGGTGACTTTCAGCAACTGGATGCATCTCATTTATCATTCCCACAGATCCTCGTCAGGTGCAGTCCTCTCCGCCCTGGTCGTACGAGCAGCCTTACACCCCATACCTGAGCCAAATGACGTCGCCATCCATTCACTCCACCACACCGCTGTCCTCCACCCGCGCCACGGGCCTGCCCACCATCAGCGACGTGCCGAGACGTCTCTCAGGTAAACATATGCAACTCTGGACAGAAGAAAATCACACAAGATCTTTGGTGAAATATGACCTCAAACATTTCTCATCAAATCCTTATGCAACCACAATATCTGAACTACACTATACACATTGATTAAATAGCTCTATATACTTACTGTATGTCAGCAATATCTCATTTGCTCATGTCACATGTGTCTCAAGGGTCAATGATGTGACACTAATTTAATTTTATTTTTTTAAATACATAAAAACTGCGGTTCACACATTTATTGAATACTCTTCTATGGTGAAACATTTTCAATTTCTAAAGTCAAAGTCATATTTATATTTTTTTTTTTGAAGAAAGTGTAGATATCATCTAGTGATAATAATAATAAAATAATAATAATAATAATAAAAGATAAGTAATAACTAAAATGCTGTAAGTAGACTGGAAAAGTATTTTTATTATTATTTCTTGAAAAATAAGTGAAAACATTTTGTTTTAAAATATTAGTAAGGTCTACCAAATCAAAGTCAGGTGGTGTGACCAACATGCAAGTAGCCATTCTGTTGTCATGTGACAAAAAATCCCCAAAAAACAAACAAACAAACAAAAGGGAAAGCTTTGGACTCTCATGACTGTCTTTGATGTTTTTAAAGAGCACCTATTATGGTTTTTCAAATATTACCTTTCATGTAGAGTGTTATATCGCTGTTTGTGAAAGTAAAAAAGTCTGCAAAGTTTAAAAAACCAAAGTGCACGACAAATGAGCTAATGACTCCCAAAAGAAAGAACCGATTCTGAACACCTGAAACGAGTCGTTAGCAATTCCAGATCCACTTCCTGTACTAACCTACGTAATTTGGTAACAATAAACCCGCCTCTTGTCTTCATTGGCTGCTCGCGAACAGCTTTGACCCGCCCTCAAACACTACACTAAGCGGTAGACCAATCACAACAGACTGTGACATCTGACCAATCAGAGCAGAGTATGCTCTCTGGAAGGCGGAGTTTAGAATGAATCCTTTAGAACGGGTCATTGAAAGAGTTGTTTGTGACACTGGGAAAAAAGGTAACGCTGCAATTTAAATTATGAGCAAATTAAAGTGTTTTTTTGAGCTTGGATGCATGTAAATCTATCGTATGAGACCTTTAAAACTAAATTAAACACATTTAAAAAACATAATAGGTGCACATTAAGAAATATTAGATAGTTTTACATTTTTATGAAATGGCACATATTGTTCACACTTTTTGATTTTCATAACTAAAAAATTAATTATATATATATATATATATATATATATATATATTAGTTTTACCTTGGAAAAATGTGTTTAAAAACTTTCTTGAAATTATTCCAGGTGCAAAGGAAAATATTTTAATGCCTCTTGGTTTCATCACTTCACCTTTTTAAGGCCATTAAATCAATTTAATTTTTGAAAATGCTAGAAATGTTTTTCAAAAGTGTATGAAACCAACATTAACACAAGTATTGCATTTCTACTAACTTAAAACATGTGTTTTAAACTAGTTTTTTAAAAGATTTCCATTTTTATCATCTCAGACTACCTTATTTTTCAATGACCCGGAAGTCAAAATTGACCCTATTTACTTACTTAATACCAAATCCCAGTCTCTGTGTGCACAAGTCACCAGTGCACATTATGCCGAAGAAAATCTTGTAATCATTTCTCTTTGTTTTCTAATATCACAACTTGCTCTGCCTCTGAAATCATCAATCCCTCGTATGTTTTACCCCCGCCAACCACCTATCATACAAATGTCCCTTTTCACCATCCAATCAATTCACAAAGTCCCACTGAAATACGTCACGTTATGGAAGTCAAATGGGTTGTGAACTCTGCTTCATGTTTTTAAATAAAACATTACTGAAAACTCTGGGCCTAATCGTATCCTGAGCCAACCTCTCGTTTCAGGAATGTGTGAAATTGAGTATCTAAATGTGTTTTACTTTCTCAGCTGATCCCGTCAGCCGTGAACACTTTTTCCAAACGACTAATTTGCGCCTGAAATCAAATCAAAGCATTTTTCCACAGTTAACTTTCTGCTTTGTAAGCGTTTGTTACATTGCCCATGGGCGAACGTCTTTCCAAGCGGTAGCACCTTTAAAAATAGAGAGCATTTGAAAGAATATCTCCCGTAACCCCCGTCCTTTCCAATGGAGTCTTTGAACTTTGCTCCCTTTTGAAATGCCTTGAAAAGAAACAATAAAACAGACTAGAGTTTCTGACTCACGGATCTCAAAAGGTAATCGCTCTCGAGTCTAAAAACATTCGAAAGGATCGCTGTGACCGTGCTTTGATTAATTAAATAGGCACCAGATTTTGGACCGCCCGTCCTTTGGGGTTCGTACTGAAACAAACATGTAGCTTGGACGTTTTTCTTTAATACACCTGTTTGACTCTTTGCCAGGTTGGTTTTTGAACTCTCTTTTTTTCCCCTTTGGCTCCCCACCCTAACTGCTTTCTTTGAGCCTGAAGCAAACGTGAAAGTTTAAATGACTTCTTGGTGTGGCTGCCTTTTGAACCGCGGCCAGATGCCTCGTTGGGTTTGATTAGTTTAGATTTCACCCGCCTTTCATCTTGGAGATGTCTGCCTTTGTTCTTACCTCAAAGAGACACACGCGGCTCTTGGTCCTAATGCCCTCTATTCTTCCCCTGAATAACTTGAAGAGAAGACTCGTCCCCGAATGCATCACTCCCTCTGCAGCTGTTCGGCTGCGCTGCACCGCTATTCTTCGCTCTCCTGGGGTCACGTTACGCCTTGCAGCCAGAGAGCTGGTGACTGATAAGGACACAGATGAAGACATGCGTAATATTGCACAAAAGGGTGATGAATTATCCGAGTGGGATCACATCACACTGAGGAGCTTAAGAACTTTGATTTACCCATTTGTAACAGTTGCTTTGACGACAGCACTTTTCAAGCGTTCACATGTGTTTTGTGGAGACTGCCTCTTGTGCCACCATGGTTCAATGATGGTATCAGATGGTAATAAATGGAAAACTACCATTGGACAATGGCAAAGATAAATACCATGGTGCTAAAGGATTTTAATAGTCATTTATAATGGTGTTGTTTACATGGTATTCTCAGGTACTATAAAGAATACCGTGGTACTACAATGGCGCATATCCAAAAAAAAACATATTTTGATTATGGTACCATGGCACTGAATGATTGCCATATTTATGTACCAAGGTATTTACATAGTACTTTTGTTAGTGGCTAATGTGTCTGTCTTTTCAAAGTAGTCATTTAGCAAACATCAGGAACAGCAATAGTATCCCTGGGGTTACGTGAGGTTAAAGGTCGCAATGGTGCTAGGTCTCAAACCAGCAACCGTCTTATTTCCAGCCTTGAGTTTTAGACCACATTATCTCCATAATACAAAGTGAATGAAGTTTAGCCAAAAAAAAAGGTTTGGCAAGACCTGGTAACATAATGAGTTCATTTTCATGAGCATCTACTGCAGAAAGGGCCTTTTAAATAGTGATTGAAGGTTGTATATTTGAATTTCTGTCATTGTTTTGGAAATGTGACTTGGGTCTCGTCTCTGCTGCGCTGTCCCCCTAAAGTGTCTTTTTTGTTTGGTTTGAAATGTCAAGAACTGATAACGTTGAGAGACAATCTGCTCATAATTGGCCACACATGTTCTCTTAAGTTTTCTGAGCTGTCAATCGTGAGGCTGCACTCACACGCAGACACACTGACGGGAAAGCCACTGGATTTATTGGCATCTGAAACCACTGTACCTCAGCAACAGGGTGAGAGGAGACTGAACGGATGGATTTATTTGTTTGTTTGTTTGTTTGTTTGTTTGTTTGAGAGGAAAAGGACCTTTTGGATTTGAGAAGTTTGGATATGTTTGTTTGTTTGTTTGTTTGATGGTTTGTTTGAGGGGAAGAAAATTAAAAAAGGAAAGCGTTTTGTTTGACATGAAACGAACATGTTGATTTAAAGTGTTTCTATATTTTGTTTGATGTTTTTTGTGAACAGAGAAAGGAAGGAAATTGTTTGTTTGCTTTAGAGAATGAAAAGAAAAGATACATTGTTTGACATTAAAGAAAAGGAACATTTAGAATTTGAAAGCTTAGATTTGTTTGTTTGTTTGTTTGAAGGTTTGCTTGGAAGAATTAATGTTTGTTCGTTTGTTTGTTTGTTTAAGAGAAGAAAAAGAAAAGAGAAAATACTATTTTTTTTTTGTTTGAAATGGAAGGGACATTTTGGATTTGAAAAGTTTGGATTTGCTTGTTTGTTTGATTTATGGTTTGTTTGAGGAGATTTGAGAAAGGAAAGGGTTTATTTGTTTGTTTGTTTGAGAGGAGAAAATGAAAAGAGCAAATAACGTTTGTTTGGTTTGAAATGAAAGGAATATTTTGGATTTAAAAAAAGTAGATTTGTTTGTTTGATTGATTTATGGTTTGTTTGAGGAGATTTGAGAAAGGAAAGTGTTTTTTTGTTTGTTTGTTTGTTTAGTTTGAAATGAAAGAAACATTTTGGATTTTAAAAGAGTGGATTTGTTTGTTTGATTTATGGTTTGTTTGAGGAGATTTGAGAAAGGAAAGTGTTTGCTTGTTTGTTTGTTTGTTTGTTTGTTTGTTTAGTTTGTAATGAAAGAAACATTTTGGATTTTAAAAAAGTGGATTTGTTTGTTTGATTGATTTATGGTTTGTTTGAGGAGATTTGAGAAAGGAACGGGTTGGTTTGTTTGTTTGTTTGAGGGCAAGAAAATAAAAAATAAAAATGTTTTGTTTGACCAGAAACGAACATTTTGGATATGAAACATTTGGATTGGGTAGAGGATTAGCAGGAAATTGTTTATTTTTGTTTGTTTGTTTGTTTGTTTGTTTGTTTTTAAATAAATATTTTTTACATTAAAGAAAGGGAACATATATAATTTGAAAGGTTTACATTTGTTTGGAAGGAGAACAAATGAATGAAATGGTTTGTTTGCTTGTTTGTTTGAGAGGCAAAAAAGAAAAAAAAAATGTTTGTTGGGAATAAAAAGAAATTCTGGATAAGTAAAGTTTGGTTTGTTTGTTTGTTTGACTGCTGGCTTGTTTGAGAGGAAAGGGAAGGGTTTAGGATTTTTTTGTTCATTTGTATTTTTGTTTGAGAAAAGCCAAATACACAATAAAATGCTTGAAAGGAAAGAAAAAGGAAAGGGGAATTCTGTATTAGTAAAGTTTGGGTTTGTTGTTTACTAGTTTGATAGTAGAGTGAGGAATGGGTTTGTTTGTTTGTTTGTTTGTTGGGAAGGAATATATAAGGTTTGTTAGTTGGAAAATAAATGAAAATTGGATTTGTTTCATTGATTTAGAGGAGGAAAGGAAATAGGAAAGAAATGAAAAGAAACGTTAAGGTTTGTTTGTTTGTGAAAAGGGCAGAAGAGAGGAGTTTGGGTTTGTTTGCTTGTTTACAGCCTTTAATTTACCAGGCGGCACCATTTAAAAAGCAGATCGTGATGAACACAGTGTGCAAAAATAGACAGATGTGGCGAGATGAGGAGTTGATAAGACACTGCTGTGGGATTCTCTCTCCTGAGGTTCAGCGAGTCACAGCCCATTAGTGGGTTATATGTTTTAAAAACACTCTTGTGGTTCTAAGAGAGTAGATCACTCCTCTTTGGCTAATAGCAGACATGCCACCACATCTGAGACTGCTCATTATACATCCTGTGGAAACAGTTTTTTCCTTTAAGCGTTTCCATGTGCGCTCCCATTTTATTCCGACATTTCTCTTTGATATTCAAACAAATGCAAGGATGCGTGTTTATGCATGCGAGCATAAATGCACACAACATTCAAATACAAACGCCAGAGAACATTCACCAAACAGGAGTGAAGAAACAAATAGCCAAAAGCAAAACTCAGAAGCACATCAGTGGATTTTCTCCCATTTAAATTAGCATATATATAAATCTTTATTTTACTGATGACATTTTTGCAGCATTACTCTCGGCCGTCCCTTGTAATAAACAAGTATTGTGTTATTCAGGAAGCGTATGAGCAGTTAATTAAATATTTTTGCGTCTTTCCAATTAAACTGCTGACATGCAAGTTGAGCCAGTTTCTCTTGTTGTTTGGTTGATATTTAAGTTATTGTATAATAAGTTATAATGTGTAAATGATGGGCAAGGAGGCGGCGGGAACTGGCAGAACAGTCAACATAACTTTAATGACATAAATGAACTTAAATAAACAAACACACCCAGCGGCCGCATGTGTGTGTCTCTCTCTCTCTCGAACTGGCGTCCCAGGCTCCTCTTTATCCCCCTCTTGCTGATTGGGCTGATTCAGTCCATCGTTGAGGCCCGGCCATGCCCTCCTCCTCATCACATACGTTCCTAAAATGCAGCACATATCTGATAATATGTTCAGTCACAAGTATAAAACTAAATATACCATAATGTATATATAAGAAATGTTAAAGAGTGACAAACTGCAGCGTTTAGAACGATTAACCCGAGCGTGAAAAAAAAAATCCTAAAAAAAATGGATGACAGCGGATGTGGTAGTTTTGAAATGTTACATAATACCAAGCTATAGAAAGTCTTGATTTTTTTTTTATCATATCATAATTATTTATTATGTTTCCAGAATTGTTGGTTATTCATGCTTTTGAGATGTTACAGACATTACATCAGAAATTAGTATAATTTATTCAGGTTCAAAGTAATGGCCAGCATCGTCCAATCACTGCCAACCATGTTAAAATAAAATGACACATTATAAATTATGAATCTATGTACTGATGATCATTGTCACATGTGTGTCAAACATGTTGAGTGATCCAAACATCATCTGAAACTGAACTTTTGATCAGATTTTAGCAATGAATGCATTTAGCAGCATATAAAGCTATAGGATGCTCCCTTGCTCCCTATTTGGTGCATGACTTAACCTCCAGTGTGCTGTCTGTCTGCACTGGTCTCAGAACAGTTATAGGAGAGCTATAGGATGCTCCCTTGCTCCCTATTTGGTGCATGACTTAACCTCCAGTGTGCTGTCTGTCTGCACTGGTCTCAGAACAGTTATAGGAGAGCTATAGGATGCTCCCTTGCTCCCTATTTGGTGCATGACTTAACCTCCAGTGTGCTGTCTGTCTGCACTGGTCTCAGAACAGTTATAGGAGAGCTATAGGATGCTCCCTTGCTCCCTATTTAGTGAATGACTTAACTTCCAGTGTGTTGTCTGTCTGCACTGGTCTCAGAACAGTTATAGGAGAGCTATAGGATGCTCCCTTGTTCCCTATTTAGTGAATGACTTAACCTCCAGTGTGCTGTCTGTCTGCGCTGGTCTCAGAACAGTTATAGGAGAGCTATAGGATGGTCCCTTGTTCCCTATTTAGTGCATGACTTCACCTCCAGTGTGCTGTCTGTCTGCACTGGTCTCAGAACAGTTATATGAGAGATATAGGATGCTCCCTTGCTCCCTATTTAGTGAATGACTTAACCTCCAGTGTGTTGTCTGTCTGCACTGGTCTCAGAACAGTTATAGGAGAGCTATAGGATGCTCCCTTGTTCCCTATTTAGTGAATGACTTAACCTCCAGTGTGCTGTCTGTCTGCACTGGTCTCAGAACAGTTATAGGAGAGCTATAGGATGCTCCCTTGATCCCTGTTTGGTGCATGACTTAACCTCCAGTGTGCTGTCTGTCTGCACTGGTCTCAGAACAGTTATAGGAGAGCTATAGGATGCTCCCTTGCTCCCTATTTGGTGCATGACTTAACCTCCAGTGTGCTGTCTGTCTGCACTGGTCTCAGAACAGTTATAGGAGAGCTATAGGATGCTCCCTTGCTCCCTATTTAGTGCATGACTTCACCTCCAGTGTGCTGTCTGTCTGCACTGGTCTCAGAACAGTTATAGGAGAGCTATAGGATGCTCCCTTGCTCCCTATTTAGTGAATGACTTAACCTCCAGTGTGCTGTTTGTCTGTACACAGTTCGAAATGCTCCATATTATCCATTGAAGGCAACATCAACTCATTGATTCTCAATGTAAAATGCACAGTAAGGTAAAAATGTGCTATTGTACACATTAGTGTACATTGTGTTTAGCAGCGTGGCTATTCCGCGATAAATCGTGCAAATATTAAAATTGGCATATCGAATAAAACTAGACTCTAATCTTTTGACTCAAACTGGTTTCAGTGTAAAAACTTAATGAGGTTTCTTGCCAGATGTAGTTTTGTTGCTTTTTCTCCCAAAGACAAACTCCGCTGTGGTCTGCGCCATGTTGCTTTGTCACACGACTCCGTATGTCAAAACTTTAACCCTTTACTGACAGCTCAGAGTCTCCTGAACTGAGATCAGGTGGTTTAAATTAATTTAAACTATGCGTTGTGTATAGCGAAGCCAAAATACAACGTCCACGTATGTGTACACAGGGTCGCAAGAGGTCAAATATTTCACTACAAAACAGAAGTAAAATGCCACAAATTAAATCTGTTTTGAAGTCAGTTTATTTTCAGAAACGATCTGAATGAAGCTTTATAAATAATGTAAAACAAATTTGACTTCCCAAAACTACAAGAGAGAGAGAAATACAGTACATTGTTGCACTACACCACTATGTGTCGGACAAACAAGCTTGTTTCTGGAAAAGCTATAGTTTTTTATTTTGAAAACGAAGTTTATGGTGTCGTTGCTTTCATTTAGTTTAGTAGATGGTAAATTATTGACTAAAAGACTGTTCTTTTCTCTCCGTCAGGTGCATCGGATCTAAGCCCCTTCTCGGCCGACCCACGGCAGTTCGAGAGGCAGTTATCGGGTCTCCCCTCTCTTACGGAGAGCCGCTTCTCCAGTCCCAGAATGCACTATCCTGCAACGTTCACGTACACCCCCACGCCGGTCACCTCCGGCATGTCTCTGGGCATGTCTACAACCACACACTACCACACCTATCTGCCTCCGCCTTACCCCGGCTCCACCCAAAACCAGAGTGGGCCCTTCCAGACCAGCAGCACGCCCTATCTCTACTATGGAGCTTCATCTGGATCATACCAATTCTCAATGGTACCGGGGGGAGACCGATCCCCCACCAGGATGCTGCCACCTTGCACTAGTGCGTCTACGGGCAGCACCCTTATCAACCCCAATCTGCCCAATCAGACGGACGGCGGCGAGGCGGACGGCAGCCATAGCAGCTCGCCCACTGTGCTCAACACCAACGGTCGGATGGACGAATCCGTTTGGCGGCCATATTGAGAAGGTCCAGTTGAACGCGACCTCAAGGCAGCACTGTTAGCCTTAAGGAGGTAGTGCAAGAGATATTTGCATTCATAAGCATCAAGGGAATTCGTTTTGGAAGCACAAACTCTTGTTGAGGAATAATGGTACACCCGATGGTACAAAGGTACTTAATGTTGAATGGATGCAGTGTATTTGAATGACTACACTGATGCTTTTTTTTATAAAACAGATGGTTGATTTACAGCATTAGTCTAATTGATTTGACATTCCACACAGCAGTCAGTGATATTAAACATGTTCGTCACTAATGTCATGGCAGGCACTCAAAATTGTCCCCCATGTTATTCTAAACCTGAATGACTTTCTTCTATAGAACACAAAAGAAGTTTAGCAGATTGTTTTGCCCTCTATCCTTCTCAAATCTCATTTGCATGTACACATACATTCAAATTTGGCATGTGAAGATGTGGCATGCCAGGTGTGACATAATCGAGTGCATTTACATGAAATGAAGTTCTATGGAGTAACGATGGTAAAGATGTTTACATGCAACGCGCAATTGGTGCAATGGGCAAAAATGTACATGTGCCGATCGTTTTTAGCTTAAAGCCTTTATGACTTTAACCCCATAACCAGGGCTGGGAAGAGAAATCAGCCTGGCATTTTACATGGCAACTGGCCCAACTGTTGAGCCCGGGGGGTGGGGGGGGGGGTTTGGGGTTGGTAAGCCAAAAGTTGTTGAGTTGGGGGGGTGTTCGCTGTCCATTTCTGCATAACGTAGTGGCTCATTTTAGCTTATCATGGCCCAATGCACGGACAACCCACCGGACCGTTTGGTCCTCCCGATGGCCAGTCCGCCCCTGATCGGCCCTAAAGTGCGTCGGCCCACCGGGAAAATGTCCGGCATGCCAGAATACCAGTCCAGCCCTGCCCATAACGGAAAGCTGTTTAAGGGGTTCACAAGAACACACACACACATTGTCGGCTTATTAAGCATAATCGGTGCAAGATTGTGCATGTAAACGCGTTCACTGATGTCAAACTACGTTGGTTCTTGGTTCACGCGCAGTTGACATTTTATTCCTTTAAAGGGTGCATCTAATTTCCCTTGATCTTTTTACATATAAAAAAAGTCATTGTACTATAAAAACATACAGTAAGTGTCATAACTCAAAACTTCCTCCTCGCTGCACAAAGAGCATTTGTTGAAACCAAGCTGCCAAAATGCCCGTTTCCCAACTTCCTCCACATTGTGATGTCACACTGTTGTAGACATTTGCAATCTGACTGCCTCCGCAATAGGGCTGCGACTAATGATTATTTTGATAATCGGCTAATCTAATGATTATTAGGTGTTTACGTACAATAATAAGGGGCCTGATAAAGGCCGGGTGTGTAGCATCATGACCCGGCTCCGCCCTCCGCCCTGCCACAGACATAATATAAGAAATATTAACGATTCCACACAATTTCGTGATCAGTAATCAAATAAGCAAATTTGCGGAATTAACTGTGTTAGCTCATTTTGGTTTTCTTTCAATAAAGCACTTAAGATCCTCTTAAGATGAAAATTCACATGCAGAATCAGGATTATATCATAATCATCTGGTTTCGCACAAACATACACACACACACACACACAATATATATATATATTTTGCTTGTTTAATACTATTTAGAAATAAAAAAGAAAAATGCACACAGTCACGCTCCCGGTGTCAGGGCGTTAAAATAATATTTATAAAAAAGGCCCTTCATGACTCCTTTAACTGTCCTATAATTCATTTAATTGCTAAAGGAATATATCAACATTGCTGCATCGAGAACATTTTTCAAAATTGTTCCTTTTGTGTTCCACACCAGAAAGAAAATGATACAGGTTTAGAAAAGCATGAGCATGAGTAAATAATCAACAGAATTACTTTAACTGGCCAAGAACTTAACTTTCATTGCAATACGTCCACACTATTGGCTCAGAATATGTTTGAAACTACCTTGGTATAATTTAGCATTTCTTAACACTGAAAGTGATTATTTTTTTTTTTATTTATGTGTGCAAAAAGTCAGCTTTTTGAAACAGTGCTTGCCATGTTAATTCCCTCTTATCATTTTGATTTATGTATAAACGCTAGCAGACGGTACTGATTTGAGAAGCGGTATAAGCCATATAAACTTTAAATTATGTGTTTAAAGGGACAAAATGTACGACATTTTGAATATTATTTTTGGGACATCTTTTAATAACTTAATTATATATTTACTCTTTTTGTAATTTAAATGTTTTGTTATTATTATTATTATTATTATTATTATTATTATTGCTATTGTAAAGCAACCCAAAAAAATCCAATGGTTCGTAAGCAATGAAGGATGTTTCCTTGCAAGACGATATCCACCATCAAATGTGGATATTTATACTCGGAACAATGCCTCAGTTTTTGTAATAAAACGAAGGCATTTTCTATAAAGATCATGAAGTTGCAGATATTAAGAGAAGTAAATGAGAGTATGTAACATCCTTAAAAGAGAAATGTACAAAGATGTGTCCAGAGAGGTGACGCGCTGCACTCTCCACTTGTTTGATTTTGGTATCCAATGTTTATCAAGTTAATTTATTTTAGATTGAATTTTTATTTAATTCTTTTGGTGACTAGAACGACCAGACTCTTGCAACAATTGCCTAATTCTTTGCATCTTTAAATGCAGGCATGATCGAATCTCACAGAATATATGGTTTCAGATTTTTGCATGCAAAATGTTCATTTCAAGTCCCTTGTGCAGATATATTATTAATACAATTATCAGCCTAATATTCTATAACTGGATAATGAACTGCACTTTGTAGGTTAGTAAACACTATGCAAACTGTACACATCAACAATCAAACTTTTCATGGGTACTTTAATATTATATTATATCAGACAATACAAACAGAGTCATTGGTAGAAGTTGGCAAAACAACCTGTTTTTTGTGTTATATATACATTTATATATATATAATAAACAGACTAAATTACACAATGGATGTTTACTGGAACGGTTCATCATCTCAATTTCTACTTCTAGAATTTATTTATTGGTCAACAAACCATAATGAGAACTTCTGCAAATATGTTGTAACGATTATATTTGTAACGATGCAATTTTCTTTTACCTTTTGTAGTTGGCGTCTGAAGTTGGCGTCAGAAGATAAATGTTTGTTTCTGGATTTAACAACAAGTGGTACTTGATAGAGTGTTTGTCCAAGTGTAACACGGGCTGCTGGCAGCACCCTGGAAAACAAATGCCATTTTTGTTTTTTCTTTCTATATTTTTGTAAAACAAAAGCACTTCTTGTTTTTTAATCAAAAGAGATGGAAAATGAATAAATCCTAAATGCCACGTTTAAAGGGGAAAGGGTTGAACGTCACAAAGGGTGATATTTCACACCAAAATCAAAAGGAATATGAATGACATTTTGCATAAAGATGCCTATTTTTACCATTAAGATTTTTTTATGATGTTTAAGTCGTGACAATTAAGGAGATTTTCCCTCCAAATTCTCATTGGTACAATTTGATTTTTTTTTTACTATAATTAATGACACGATGACACTCATTCATGAAACTTTCATGAATATAGGAGTAATTTGTGCTTCACAAACGCTTCGTTCTCCCCAGATTTGTTAGTAAAACGTATGATAGTGAGATCCAAACATTTGTAAAGAGGGGCGTGTGCATGTTCATTCACAATTATCATAATCCACGCCCATGAAAACACCATATAAGGAAGTCTCCAGACTCGCTAGTAAACGCTAACATCTATGTGCAACAGTAATGAAACAGTTTTTATGACTTTAGTGCATTAAAGAAAGTGAGGAACTTACTGTCATCGCATGTTTTTGCTGTCATATGACACTCTTGTGAATCAAACAGTTCAGGAAGTCAATACAAATAGTTTGACATGAGTGTAGATGATGTTCAGTTCACGCCGGGAGGAGGATGTCCATCACCATTGAACTTCTCCGGTTCAGTTCGCAGCACATCGCCAGCATCACTTGTGCAAGTTCTCGGGTAAATCATGATGGTAACAGTGAAATACTCACAACTGGAAGAATCTTCAGAGAAAATACTAGAACGCCCGAAGAAGATCTTTGACCGAAACGGTGTAAGATATTACAGATTTGCAAGCTATTCAACAATATGAGTGCTTTGACTGTTTTTCCCTGTTGTTATGTGAACGCACCTGCCCGCGATGTTTATTTATAGATTTAACAGCATTAGCATTGAACATACGTTATCAACTGAACATGATTTACCGATGCCTATACTCAATTATGAAACCTAAATTATAGAGCTCATATCAAATAATAAAAAACTGTCCAACCAGTCACGTTAGAGGGTGTTCATTTCTTCCAGAAACATCAAGCACAAGCTGGGAAAACGATAAGCGGAGTTGGGAAAAAATTATTTTTCTTCTTTTTTTTTTTTTTTTTTACTATTTCATGTTAGTTTTTCAGATTAATTTCACTCATTTAATTAGTAGTTATTTGTTTCATAACTTATTTAATTTCACATCCATCAAAATGTAGTCATGACAGTTTTCCTGTAAGAACGCAACATGTTCGAACGTTTTGTTAATAGCAATTGACATTTTGAAAATACGACTTTTACGACAAATACGTCATGCCTGTGTTTCATGAATGAGGCCCACTGACTTGAAATGATTAAAAACAGAATAAATAGTATTTTAACGGGGTAAAAGGGAAGGAGTCGAGAACCAGACGAAGCATTCAAGTAATATTTAATTAAACAATAACACACAAACAGAAACACATACAGGGCAGCTGCCTGTAGCTCTCTCTCTCCCAAACTGCCACCTCCGGGGGCCTTTATTGGTGGCTATCGTGCGTCATCACGGCCCGGCCCCGCCCTCCTCCTTGCCACAAGTATCGTGCATAAATACTTAAAATATATACTGTGTATATTTTAAATATTTAGCACACTACAATAAAGATTAATTGTAATTTAAGTCAATGCATAAAATCTTTACAATCCTAAACATGGGCCTATTTTTTATTCAATTTTTCCTTTATTTATTTATTTATTTATTTGATATTTTTCAAAATATTTAATTGTCACTTGTCTTTTGATTTTGGGGTGAAATATGATCCGAACATGTTTTTGTTATATTCACCTAAAAAGTAACAGTCTGAACATGCATTTCTATTTGGGGGTCAAATGTCACAGCAATGCCCTTGAACAAGCCTGTAGGTGTCTGTCATCAATGGCCATTCATTTCTATACAGTATTAAAATTGAAACACTTTCATCAATGAACCAAAACAACACTTACACAGCTGTCCTGTCCCACTCATTTAAGTTAGCCTTTTCTTTTACCGTGGTGTCTTTTGGTGGTGAGGAGAGCGATTGTGTTTACAGAATGTTTACAAAAACTGCAAGCAGGCAACTGCAAATGTAAAGAACCTCTGCACTGTTAACTTTCAATGAATTCCATGTTTAATTGCTTCAATATGCCTGAAAAACGAAACAAAACAACTTCAAAAGAGCTACAATGTTCTGTCTTAATACAAGTGTGGCTATGTCAAAAGGCCAAAATGTTTATATCCTTTTGGGCTATGAACTGCGTTTCATTGTTTTTCATTCACCCTTTTCCTTTTGGGTCAACTAGCAGAGATGCTTTCTGTAAAGCTATTTTACACTCTGTTCCATATATATTGAAACAAACATTGACAGATTTCAAATCCATTAGAGAGTTTGGGCCTTTTCCATAGAATATCTATTTTCAAATTGACTTTATAATTAAATATGCAAGGTCACATGAACCAAATATTTCTGCAACTTCTTTTGCGCTCCATTAGCATTGTATTCGAAACCTCTAGACACAATGTTACTGAGATATGCATTATTTTGTTTCATCAATACATTGCTTTTGTTTGTAAACAATGAGAAAACTCATGATTTTATTTGTATGACAATATGGTTTCTTGTGTGTCCAGCATTACTAACTTGCACACAGTGCTGCCAATCTTTCATCTTGCTTCCTCGTGATCCCGCATGAAGCATTTCCTATGGGACTAACAATCCAGTAAAATTGTGAGATTTTCCACGCATTTCTGATGATTGTATCATTTGTCTTTGAGAATAAAAACAGTTTGTTTTTTTTTGTTATAAGTCATTGCTTTCTTTATTATTTCCTGAAAAGTCCATATTGTTAAATAAACCTAGACTTAACCCTTACATCAAGAATTCGGAAATTGATAAAGCTTAAGATTGTTTGCATCCAAAATGCATTCGTTCTTTTTTGAATATCAATTTTATGCATGCATGCATTGATATGATATTTACCATCTTGCAACTGTGAGCTACTTTATTAAATATGACATCAGAGCAAGTGCGTCCTGGGAAACGTGAACTTGTGCTGGTAGCACCGAGGGGAGCCAGAAAAACTATTTTCACTGCTCGCTCAGTGAGCTCCAGAAAGACAAACAGCCTCAGGCGCTGCTGCTCTGACAGTTCACTGTATTGTATACGGCGGCCCTGGAAAACCCCTGCGATTACGGACCAAAAAAACAAGCTTGCTATCAAGGAAGGACTTCATTAAACTTCTGTATCTCAGCCGTGGTCACTACAAAACACATCTGTATGCTGTTACGTTTAGAAATGCCATTTAGCAGATTTGTGGAGCTGCACTGAAATTAATTGAAACTGAATAAAATGAAAACGTGGAATCTCTGTTGCACTTCCAAACATCGTTTAGCGGTCGACAGTTTTGTGCAGTTAAACTGATCTGAACCCAACCAAAGAGAACTGAACCAAACACAGGAACAGAACGCATGCAATCTCTATTACACATAGAATTGTCATTTAGCAGCCCAACAGTGTTTAAAGAACTGATCTGAAACAAACTATTTTGTTCAGGTATTCTTCGGTTAAAATTAATTCAACCAAACTGAGCCTCACTGAATGAATTGAACTGAAATGAACCAAACAGAACTGATCACAACTTAAACGAGTTAAAATGAATTGAACTGATTTGAATTGAACTGACTTTATTGTTCAGTTACAATGAATTTAACCGAAATGAGAATGACTGAACTGAAATAAACCAAATGGAACTGAGCAGAGTATTTTGTTCAACTGTTGTTCAGTTAAAATAAATTCAACCAAAAAGGAGTCTAACTAAACTGAATTGAATTGAACTGAATTGAACCAAACCGAACACAACCGAATTGAATTGAACTGAATTGAACCAAAACAAACACAACTGAATTGAAATGAATTGAACTGAAATTAACCAAACCGAACCAAACACAACTGAATTGAATTGAACTGAAATGAACCGAACCAAACACAACTGAACTGAATTGAAATGAATTGAACTGAAATGAACCAAACCGAACACAACCGAATTGAACTGAAATGAACCAAACCGAACCAAACACAACTGAACTGAATTGAAATGAATTGAACTGAAATGAACCAAACTGAACACAACTGAATTGAACTGAAATGAACCAAACTGAACCAAACACAACTGAACTGAATTGAAATGAATTGAACTGAAATGAACCAAACCGAACCAAACACAACTGAACTGAATTGAACTGAAATGAACCAAACCGAACCAAACACAACTGAATTGAATTGAACTGAAATGAACCAAACTGAACACAACCGAATTGAACTGAAATGAACCAAACCGAACCAAACACAACTGAACTGAATTGAAATGAATTGAACTGAAATGAACCAAACCGAACAAAACCGAATTGAACTGAAATGAACCAAACCGAACCAAACACAACTGAACTGAATTGAAATGAATTGAACTGAAATGAACCAAACCGAACACAACTGAATTGAACTGAAATGAACCAAACTGAACACAACCGAATTGAAATGAATTGAACTGAAATGAACCAAACTGAACACAACCGAATTGAATTGAATTGAACTGAAATGTACCAAACCGAACCAAACACAACTGAACTGAATTGAAATGAATTGAACTGAAATGAACCAAACCGAACCAAACCAAACTGAACTGAATTGAAATGAATTGAACTGAAATGAACCAAACCGAACACAACTGAACTGAATTGAATTCCACTGAAATGAACCAAACCGAACCAAACACAACTGAACTGAATTGAAATGAATTGAACTGAAATGAACCAAACTGAACACAAATGAATTGAAATGAATTGAACTGAAATGAACCAAACTGAACACAACTGAATTGAAATGAATTGAACTGAAATGAACCAAACTGAACACAACCGAATTGAAATGAATTGAACTGAAATGAACCAAACTGAACACAACCGAATTGGACTGAATTGAACTGAAATGAACCAAACTGAACACAACCGAATTGGACTGAATTGAACTGAAATGAACCAAACCGAACCAAACACAACTGAACTGAATTGAATTGAATTGAACTGAAATGAACCAAACCGAACCAAACACAACTGAACTGAATTGAAATGAATTGAACTGAAATGAACCAAACTGAACACAACTGAATTGAAATGAATTGAACTGAAATGAACCAAACTGAACACAACTGAATTGAAATGAATTGAACTGAAATGAACCAAACTGAACACAACCGAATTGAAATGAATTGAACTGAAATGAACCAAACTGAACACAACCGAATTGGACTGAATTGAACTGAAATGAACCAAACCGAACCAAACACAACTGAACTGAATTGAAATGAATTGAACTGAAATGAACCAAACTGAACACAACTGAATTGAAATGAATTGAACTGAAATGAACCAAACTGAACACAACCGAATTGAAATGAATTGAACTGAAATGAACCAAACTGAACACAACCGACTTGGACTGAATTGAACTGAAATGAACCAAACTGAACACAACCGAATTGGACTGAATTGAACTGAAATGAACCAAACCGAACCAAACACAACTGAACTGAATTGAATTGAACTGAAATGAACCAAACCGAACACAACCGAATTGAAATGAATTGAACTGAAATGAACCAAACTGAACACAACCGAATTGGACTGAATTGAACTGAAATGAACCAAACCGAACCAAACACAACTGAACTGAATTGAATTGAACTGAAATGAACCAAACCGAACACAACCGAATTGAACTGAATTGAACTGAAATGAACCAAACCGAACCAAACACAACTGAACTGAATTGAAATGAATTGAACTGAAATGAACCAAACCGAACACAACCGAATTGAACTGAAATGAACCAAACCGAACACAACCGAATTGAACCGAATTGAACTGAAATGAACCAAACCGAACACAACCGAATTGAACTGAATTGAACTGAAATGAATCAAACCGATCTGATCACACTGACTGAACTGAATTGAATTTAACTGACTGTATTGTTAATTTCCAATGAATTTCACCAAATGTGATCTAAACAAGTAAACAGTGTCAAGCTGAACTGAACTAAATATTGTTCAGTAGTTATCTGCAGTTATCTGCACTGAGCTGGTCTGCATTAAACTGAACAGAGCGAAACTGATTTAAACTTGAATTGAACTGAAGTTTTACTGCTGGCATTGTGGTTCTCTCTCTGACCTCTGTGGGCTCTATTACTTTGCACTTCTTCATCTTTTCCAAAGAATGAAGATATAACAGGTCTGCATTTTACATTATACTTCCCTGTCATACACACTGGATATGAATAAAGCTTTCAGAACTGCTCTGATGAAAATCTGAGATAGTCCATGAGAGGTTTCCGTCCCGGCTTTGGCTGTGTAACGGTACTTTAACTTGAAGAGCACAGCAATGTTTAAACTTCAAGTCAGTTTGTTGAAGCAGTCTTATCTGTGCATATCTTGCCAAAATCAGTAGACTGAAAGCTCCACAAGGTTTTATATGATTTCCTGTCATTTTTCCAGAGCGTTTTTGACTATATCCTAAATTTCCATTCAAATATGCATAACATACACTTTAAGACAGACAAATGCCTCATTATATGGCAAGTGATGATTAATGCTCGCTAATGTGTCAGATGAAACAGATTGGTTTATGCTGTGAGCTGTTAAAACACATTGCCAGCTGTTTGTCTAAACCTGCACTGAGGGTTTTTAAACGACCCTATCAATGAACGCAAACATCCCTGAGTTCGGCTTGGATCAATGTTTGCTTTGGATCACCTCAGCCAGGAAACGACTCAATGGGCTTATTTAGCGCTACTTAGAGCGGGCCCGACACTATTACATTGTTTTAAGACAAAATACCTGTTTCCTTTTGAAAATGAACATTGTGCTCAACGTTCTGTCATCCTTATCAAGGCAAGTTTCTGTTTTCTTTCATAGCTTGGCAAATTGCTTGAAAGTCTTAAGTGAAAATAAACAAGTACGAAGCGAGCTATTGATGGTTATTCCATATCAAACAGAAGTTAAGTTGGTGGTGTTAAATCAAACTTTAAAAAAATGGTGTAAAGCCCCGTTCATTTTGTGGTCTCAGAGTCAGCGTATGGTGAAACGCAACTTTCTTACTCCTGGTTCGAGTTCAGAGCCAGTTCCATACTTTTAAAAAAATACCGGAACTGCTTGTTTTTTATGACTTTCGGATCCGTTGAACAAATGACTCTTCTGAACCGAGACGTTTGAATCTACATTACGACCAGGCTTGTCTGATTCCTGAACAAATGACTCTTATGAACTGAGACGTTTGAATCCACAGCACGAACAGTTTTGTCTGATTCCTGAACAAATGACTCTTATGAACCGAGACTTTTGAATCTACAGCACGATTAGTGTAGTCCGATACCTGAACAAATGACTCTTATGAACCGAGACTTTTGAATCTACAGTACGACCAGTGTAGTCCAATTCCTGAACAAATGACTCTTATGAACTGAGACTTTTGAATCTACAGTACGACCAGTGTAGTCCGATACCTGAACAAATGACTCTTATGAACCGAGACTTTTGAATCTACAGCACGACCAGTGTAGTCCGATTCCTGAACAAATGACTCTTATGAACCGAGACTTTTGAATCTACAGCACGACCAGTGTAGTCCGATTCCTGAACAAATGACTCTTATGAACCGAGACTTTTGAATCTACAGCACGACCAGTGTGGTCCGATTCCTGAACAAATGACTCTTATGAACCGAACCATTTGAATCTACAGCACAATTAGTGTAGTCTGATTCCTGAACAAATGACTCTTCTGAACCGAGACGTTTGAATCTACAGCGTGACAAGTGTAGTCCAATTCCTGAACAAATGACTCCTATGCACCAAGACTTTTGAATCTACAGCGTGACCAGTGTAGTCCGATTCCTGAACAAATGGCTCTAATGAACCGAGACTTTTGAATCTACAGCGCAACCAGTGTAGTCCGATTCCTGAACAAATGACTCTTATGAACCGAGACTTTTGAATCCACAGCACAATTAGTGTAGTCTGATTCCTGAACAAATGACTCTTATGAACCGAGACTTTTAAATCTACAGCATGATTAGTGTAGTCCGATTCCTGAACAAATGACTCTTATGAACCGAGACGTTTGAATCTACAGCTCGACCAGTGTAATCTGATTCCTGAACAAATGACTCTTCTGAACCGAGACGTTTGAATCTACAGCGTGACAAGTGTAGTCCAATTCCTGAACAAATGACTCCTATGCACCAAGACTTTTGAATCTACAGCGTGACCAGTGTAGTCCGATTCCTGAACAAATGGCTCTAATGAACCGAGACTTTTGAATCTACAGCGCAACCAGTGTAGTCCGATTCCTGAACAAATGACTCTTATGAACCGAGACTTTTGAATCTACAGCGCAACCAGTGTAGTCCGATTCCTGAACAAATGACTCTTATGAACTGAGACTTTTGAATCTACAGCGCAACCAGTGTAGTCCGATTCCTGAACAAATGACTCTTGTGAACCGAGACTTTTGAATCTACAGCGCGACCAGTGTAGTCCGATTCCTGAACAAATGACTCTTATGAACCGAGACTTTTGAATCTACAGCGCGACCAGTGTAGTCCGATTCCTGAACAAATGACTCTTATGAACCGAGACTTTTGAATCTACAGCGCGACCAGTGTAGTCCGATTCCTGAACAAATGACTCTTATGAACCGAGACTTTTGAATCCACAGCACAATTAGTGTAGTCCGATTCCTGAACAAATGACTCTTATGAACCGAGACTTTTGAATCTACAGCGTGACAAGAGTAGTCTGATTCCTGAACAAATGACTCTAATGAACCGAGACATTTGAATCTACAGTACGACCAGTGTAGTCCGATTCCTGAACAAATGACTCTTATGAACCGAGACTTTTGAATCTACAGCGCGACCAGTGTAGTCCGATTCCTGAACAAATGACTCTTATGAACCGAGACTTTTGAATCTACAGCGCGACCAGTGTAGTCCGATTCCTGAACAAATGACTCTTATGAACCGAGACTTTTGAATCTACAGCGCGACCAGTGTAGTCCGATTCCTGAACAAATGACTCTTATGAACCGAGACTTTTGAATCCACAGCACAATTAGTGTAGTCTGATTCCTGAACAAATGACTCTTATGAACCGAGACTTTTAAATCTACAGCATGATTAGTGTAGTCCGATTCCTGAACAAATGACTCTTATGAACCGAGACTTTTGAATCTACAGCGTGACAAGAGTAGTCTGATTCCTGAACAAATGACTCTAATGAACCGAGACATTTGAATCTACAGTACGACCAGTGTAGTCCGATTCCTGAACAAATGACTCTTATGAACCGAGACTTTTGAATCTACAGCTCGACCAGTGTAGTCCGATTCCTGAACAAATGACTCTAATGAACCGAGACATTTGAATCTACAGTACGACCAGTGTAGTCCGATTCCTGAACAAATGACTCTTATGAACCGAGACTTTTGAATCTACAGCGTGACAAGAGTAGTCTGATTCCTGAACAAATGACTCTAATGAACCGAGACATTTGAATCTACAGTACGACCAGTGTAGTCCGATTCCTGAACAAATGACTCTTATGAACCGAGACGTTTGAATCTACAGCTCGACCAGTGTAGTCCGATTCCTGAACAAATGACTCTTATGAACCGAGACTTTTGAATCTACAGCGTGACAAGAGTAGTCTGATTCCTGAACAAATGACTCTAATGAACCGAGACATTTGAATCTACAGTACGACCAGTGTAGTCCGATTCCTGAACAAATGACTCTTATGAACCGAGACGTTTGAATCTACAGCTCGACCAGTGTAGTCCGATTCCTGAACAAATGACTCTTATGAACCGAGACTTTTGAATCTACAGCGTGACAAGAGTAGTCTGATTCCTGAACAAATGACTCTAATGAACCGAGACATTTGAATCTACAGTACGACCAGTGTAGTCCGATTCCTGAACAAATGACTCTTATGAACCGAGACGTTTGAATCTACAGCTCGACCAGTGTAGTCCGATTCCTGAACAAATGACTCTTATGAACCGAGACTTTTGAATCTACAGCGTGACAAGAGTAGTCTGATTCCTGAACAAATGACTCTAATGAACCGAGACATTTGAATCTACAGTACGACCAGTGTAGTCCGATTCCTGAACAAATGACTCTTATGAACCGAGACGTTTGAATCTACAGCTCGACCAGTGTAGTCCGATTCCTGAACAAATGACTCTTATGAACCGAGACTTTTGAATCTACAGCGTGACAAGAGTAGTCTGATTCCTGAACAAATGACTCTAATGAACCGAGACATTTGAATCTACAGTACGACCAGTGTAGTCCGATTCCTGAACAAATGACTCTTATGAACCGAGACGTTTGAATCTACAGCTCGACCAGTGTAGTCCGATTCCTGAACAAATGACTCTTGTGAACCGAGACTTTTGAATCTACAGCGCGACCAGTGTAGTCCGATTCCTGAACAAATGACTCTTATGAACCGAGACTTTTGAATCTACAGCGCGACCAGTGTAGTCCGATTCCTGAACAAATGACTCTTATGAACCGAGACTTTTGAATCCACAGCACAATTAGTGTAGTCTGATTCCTGAACAAATGACTCTTATGAACCGAGACTTTTAAATCTACAGCATGATTAGTGTAGTCCGATTCCTGAACAAATGACTCTTATGAACCGAGACTTTTGAATCTACAGCGTGACAAGAGTAGTCTGATTCCTGAACAAATGACTCTAATGAACCGAGACATTTGAATCTACAGTACGACCAGTGTAGTCCGATTCCTGAACAAATGACTCTTATGAACCGAGACGTTTGAATCTACAGCTCGACCAGTGTAGTCCGATTCCTGAACAAATGACTCTTATGAACCGAGACTTTTGAATCTACAGCGTGACAAGAGTAGTCTGATTCCTGAACAAATGACTCTAATGAACCGAGACATTTGAATCTACAGTACGACCAGTGTAGTCCGATTCCTGAACAAATGACTCTTATGAACCGAGACGTTTGAATCTACAGCTCGACCAGTGTAGTCCGATTCCTGAACAAATGACTCTTATGAACCGAGACTTTTGAATCTACAGCGTGACAAGAGTAGTCTGATTCCTGAACAAATGACTCTAATGAACCGAGACATTTGAATCTACAGTACGACCAGTGTAGTCCGATTCCTGAACAAATGACTCTTATGAACCGAGACGTTTGAATCTACAGCTCGACCAGTGTAGTCCGATTCCTGAACAAATGACTCTTATGAACCGAGACTTTTGAATCTACAGCGTGACAAGAGTAGTCTGATTCCTGAACAAATGACTCTAATGAACCGAGACATTTGAATCTACAGTACGACCAGTGTAGTCCGATTCCTGAACAAATGACTCTTATGAACCGAGACGTTTGAATCTACAGCTCGACCAGTGTAGTCCGATTCCTGAACAAATGACTCTTATGAACCGAGACTTTTGAATCTACAGCGTGACAAGAGTAGTCTGATTCCTGAACAAATGACTCTAATGAACCGAGACATTTGAATCTACAGTACGACCAGTGTAGTCCGATTCCTGAACAAATGACTCTTATGAACCGAGACGTTTGAATCTACAGCTCGACCAGTGTAGTCCGATTCCTGAACAAATGACTCTTGTGAACCGAGACTTTTGAATCTACAGCGCGACCAGTGTAGTCCGATTCCTGAACAAATGACTCTTATGAACCGAGACTTTTGAATCTACAGCGCGACCAGTGTAGTCCGATTCCTGAACAAATGACTCTTATGAACCGAGACTTTTGAATCCACAGCACAATTAGTGTAGTCTGATTCCTGAACAAATGACTCTTATGAACCGAGACTTTTAAATCTACAGCATGATTAGTGTAGTCCGATTCCTGAACAAATGACTCTTATGAACCGAGACTTTTGAATCTACAGCGTGACAAGAGTAGTCTGATTCCTGAACAAATGACTCTAATGAACCGAGACATTTGAATCTACAGTACGACCAGTGTAGTCCGATTCCTGAACAAATGACTCTTATGAACCGAGACTTTTGAATCTACAGCGTGACAAGAGTAGTCTGATTCCTGAACAAATGACTCTAATGAACCGAGACATTTGAATCTACAGTACGACCAGTGTAGTCCGATTCCTGAACAAATGACTCTTATGAACCGAGACGTTTGAATCTACAGCTCGACCAGTGTAGTCCGATTCCTGAACAAATGACTCTTATGAACCGAGACTTTTGAATCTACAGCACGACCAGTGTAGTTCGATTCCTGAACAAATGACTTTTATGAGCTGGTTCTTTTTAGTGAATAATGACATCATTTACATTTTTTTGGGTGAACTATCCCTTTAAGAGCTAAAGACATTATCTCTGACTTCACAAAACTGAGAAATTTTGCTGATAAATGGATCTTACAGTCCCTTGTTGTCAAGAACTGTGGGGTCCAAAACAACAGAGGTCTCTGTTTTTTCCTACACCTCAGTGTCTTTATTTGAGGAACGCTGATTTATGCATAATTTCCTATAGTTCTCTCTGGATGAAATATGAGGATTCTGGTTTCACCGTGCGCTTTGGGAGTCAGTCATTTCTCATCGAGCTAAGCCCCTAGCTGCTCCAAATCACTTCACAAGCAATAAAATCTGCATTGTGCTGTCCCAGTTTGGCTGGAGGTGTGCCAAGGACAATGCCCCAATGCCCCTTTTACAGGGGGCAAAACCTGCGGGACATCTGAAAATAGAGACCCTTAGTGTCCCATGGCTGTCTGAAGGTTGCAGACGGGCTTGTCAGGCCTGATGATTTATGCTGGCAGTGATCGTAAAATATTTGCTGCCGCTGGGAGGTTTCCGTACAAATGAAGTGTGAAGCCCACGGGAGCCGGGAGGCGACGGGTCGCAATCTTTAAACACCTCCAGTCCGCTGGCAGTAAACGGGACGGTACACGAGGGGGGTGAAACTAATATATTGAGATGTTATCTAAACCTGATCGCACATGTAAGATCATGAATCATCCTCTGTCGAGTAGGACGTTTTCATGGATGAAAGTCTTTTGTTGGTTCTGGAACAATATTCCTGTCAAAGAAACGTAGTTCCGATCACATTCCTAACCCCAACCATTAATTTTGGGTTGCAGGGAAATGAAAGATAAATGTGAACGCTGTTCAAAACCCCACCCCAGTCCTAAACTTGACCCTAAAATCGGATTGCCCAGCTTTAAAAACAACAACAACAATAACAACAGGCCTGGTATCCCAGCCTCTTAACTGGACCATCTGACCCACAACCGTCCAGTTACAAGCCCAGATTTTTACCCCACCCCATTGCCTCTGGTTAAAGATCCCGGAGTGGACAAACCAGGATATTAATATCACATAATGTATATATTCAGTGGAAGAATGTACAGTATGACTTCAAATGCATCCCCACTCCATGTCCTGCTTCAAGGTCATGCCTGAGCTCACCCGTGGGCAAACTTTAGGAAACACTGCCCTCCTGTGGGTAATCTATACTAAAACCTCATGCTCATTAAATGGGTCACGTGTTGCAATATATGCAACCCCAATTAATCTCAGAGCATGTGGATGCTCGGATTTACATACTCTACAGTGGCCCAATGATATATTCAGACATTTAAAAGGATACTGTAGTTCACCAACGAATGAAGATTCTGTCATAATTTACTCATCCTCGTGTGGTTCCAACCCCTTACGAGTTTTTGTCTTTGAAAGACAATAGAAGATGTTTCCTCTGGGGTGACAAGAGTCCACTGAATGCATCGGATATACAACAATAAGTCGTTCATGCATAATGGAAGAAAAATCAACTCAAACTTTAAGTCATTAACATTCACCAAAAAATGCTATTTTTAGAAACATAGATTGAAACAGATTTTTAAGTGCTAGATAAATCATTTATTTTATTAAATGTTGGTTGTTTTAAAGGGACAGTTCACCAAAAAAAAAAAATTACTGAAAAAATAAATAGAATAAAATACATTCAAACACTCCTTTATTTCAATATTTTACAGTACAAAATGAGAAACTATTTTTAGAAACACGTTTTTAAACTTTATACATTTTCATGTATTTTATTAAATGTTGATTGTTTTAAAGGAACAGTTACATATTTTTTTTTTTTTTTTAAATTGTAATAATAAAATACATTAAAAGAATCCTGTATGTCAATAGTTTCCACTACAAAATTATAAGCTGTTTTTAGAAACATATTTTTAAACTTTAATATTTTTAATTAAATGTTGGTTGTTTTAAAGGGACAGTTCACCAAAAAATTTAATTGAAAAAAAAAAAATACAACTAAATACGTTCAAACACTCCTGTATTTCAATATTTTCTAAAAAATAAGCTATTTTTAGAAACATTTTTAAACTTTCATATTTTTTATTTTTATTTTTTTATGTTGGCTGTTTTAAAGAGACAGTTCACCCAAAAAAAAAAAAATAAATAAAAATAAATAAATAAATAAATATTTTAAAGTCTCCTGTAGGACTATATCAATAGTTTCCACTACAAAATGAGAAACTATTTTTAGAAACATGTTTTTAAACTACATTTTCATATATTTTATTAAATGTTGATTGTTTTAAAGGAACATTTAAAAAATGTTTAATTTTTTTTTAATTATAATAATAAAATACATTAAAACACTCCTGTATTTCAATATTTTCTACTACAAAATAAGCTATTTTTAGAAACATTTTTAAACTTTCATATTTTTTATTTTTATTTTTTATGTTGGCTGTTTTAAAGAGACAGTTCACCCAAAAAAATAAAATAAATAAATAACTATTTTAAAGTCTCCTGTAGGACTATATCAATAATTTCCACCATAAAAAAATTACATTTGATAAACTTTAATATTTTTTTTTTTTTTAATAAATGTTGGTTGAATCGAGCTGAAAATTCTGCACTCATGTACTCACCCTTATGTTGTTCCAAACCCGTATGATTTCCTCTCCTCCTGGCACACAAAAGGAGGCGTTCAGTATAACGAAAGCCTCCTTCATCCTTCACTTTCATTGCATCTTTTTGTGAATGGTGACTAAGAGACTGAACATTTCTATAGCCCAACATCTCCTTTTGTTTTCCACCAAATGTTTGGAACAACATGAGGGTGAGTATATTATGACATCATTTTCATTTTTAGGTGAACTGTCTCTTTAAGGAACACAAACGCATGTACATAAACCTTATTCACGGTAGCGCCATCTTTGATTTTTAATGGGAATGACAATGAGGCTGTGAGGGATGGATTGACATCTTCAATGACACAAACAGTATAAAGCTCCAAGATCATCTCTGATTATCCACAACTCATGCTGTATGGAGTTATCTACTGAATGTTGTTTTTTTTTCAATGTTTTGTCCGAGGATTGATCCAAAAACACTTTAAACTGCAGTACAACCCATTCAAATGACTGTACGTCTACCTCACACCCTCATAGTCAATCCGGTCAAAAATCAAAGATGGCGCTGCTGTGAATAAGGTCTACGATCAAGATGAAGTGAGAACGCAGCAATCGCCCGACAGGGTCAACTGACCCAAAGGTTTTGATTCATCTGTACTCTTGAGCCCCGCATGACACGAGTTAAAGTTTCAGAAAAAGTACGTGTGAATACAGACGTGAGGCTCCGTCCCGACACCTCGCTGGAAGCCGCCAAGTGCCAAATCCTAAAGAAACACACGTGTGAGAGAGTTTCATTGTTCCACCCCATCACTCTCACCCTCTCAATCTGCCTTCCCAGCATGCAGCACTGGAACCCCGTGCTAACGGCGGGACAGCTCATATTATAACCGCAGATGTGCTGGAGAGCGATACGGTGACTGACTGCGAGTAGGCAGCAGCTGTTTACATTGATTGAGGACTGTTTGCCTTTCTTGTGGTTCTTTTGAGTGGGTTCAGGTTTGGTCGCAAAGGATCGTGTAGATGGAGGCGTTTAGATGACATCACAACCACGTTTGTTGGGATGATGTGGTTTTAACTATCAAATTAAAGGGAAAGTTCGCCCAAAAATGAACATTCTGTCATCATATACTCACTCTTATGTTGCTCCAAAAGCGTTTATATTTCTTTCTTTGTGGGATATAAAAGGAGATGTTTGAAGAATCTTTGAGCAGTCCGCTTGAATATACATTCATGCAAATTAAATTAGAGAGGGAGGTATTTGGTATCGTCCTCACTCAACGTTGTCGCAAGGTTACACGACTTGGAATTGATTCTTTTTTGCCCCTTTTTGGATGATGATTTTGCTGACTAAATAAAAATGAGGCATTATCATGAATTTTGAATATCATGAATATTTAATGCACCGTTAAGTTTCATAAAGAGTGTCTCATTAGATTATAATGATCATTTCCTAATCTTTACTTTAGGGCTGCACAATTAGCATGGGTAGCTCATTGGTAAAGACGCTGGCTACCATCACTGGCGTCGCTAGTTCGAATCCCAGGGTGTGCTGAGTGACTCCAGTCAGGTCTCCTAAGCAACCAAATTGGCCCGGTTGCTAGGGAGGGTAGAGTCATATGGGGTAACCTCCTCGCGGTCGCTATAATGTGATTCGTTCTCGGTGGGGTGCGTGGTGAGTTGAGTGTGGATGCTGCGGTGGATGGAGTGAAGCCTCCACATGTGCTACGTCTCCGCGGCAACGAGCTGCCATGTGAGTGTTTGTGTTTTGTGTCTTTTTGTTTTATTAAATATTACTTTGACTGTTCAGCCAGTTCCCGTCGCATCCTTGCCCATTTGAACCATGTTACATCGGCGCCAAAGCCCAGGAAGGAGGAGGGATGCGCTGCCCTGGAGTCCTCGCCACTGCCGTCCGGCCAAAGAGCAGCCGCAGCCATCCGCCGGGGGATGGAGTCGCCGCTGTCGGCCGCCTGAATGCAGAGGAACAGCCGCCTTTCACAAAGGGAGGAGGGGCTCACTACCGGCCACCAGAATGCAGAGGGGCGTTCCATCTGCCAGGGGTCAGAGGACTCGTTCCGGTCCACCTGGGGAGGTGCGGCTGTCCTCCTCCCGAGGGTGGAGGAGTGGACGAGTGGATGAGGACCAGGCGACGGCATGTCTGGGAACCCACAAGTGGACATTCATCAAAATATCTCCGTATGTGTTTCGCAGAAGATAGTCACAATGTTTTATCACAATGTTTTTCTGTGTATCGGGACACGGATTTAAATACTCAGATGGGCAGATGATGAAACCATAACATACATATACAGTGAGATGGAAACTTTAATTCGATTGAAGAGCAGATACGCAGCAGTTCTGTATTCTGAAATCCCACAAGTCAAGCTGGCGATGGCAAAAAATATTCTTACCAAAGCAAACACAACCGAACGCCATTTGCAACGTTTGCAGGAAAGAGGAGAATCCATGTGCAGGCTTTAATTAAAACTGAACAAAATAACTCAAAACACCACAGTAGATCAAACCGTTACATCCATGAAAGGTTAACAACCGACCAAGACAGATAGAAGACAGGGCAATATAGACACAAGAAATAACATGTTTAACAAGACACAGCTGGGCTCAATCAAGGGGAACACAGAGAACAGAACAACAAAAACAAAAACCAATATTCAAACTAAAAGTCTTTAGCCTTCTAGTGACCTCTAGTGGCCGCTAGGGAGAAGTATTACACCGGTTCATACACTCGCTTCAAGAAGACTTTTAATTTTCCACCATTAAATATGAAACTCCTTGGAAGTCTTCATGAGGTGCGGACAGACAGCACTGAGGTCTAAATGAGGATCTGACTGATCCATACCCATAATTATCCTGCTGTTTGAAACAGGAGCAAACTTCAACATTTGGTATTATTTAGAGCCCAGTCGATGTCACTGATGCACAACCGATCATCAGTCGCAAATCCAACAAGATCTCAAAGGATATCACTGAGCAGCGATGCTTGAATCCAACCCTGCGTATCAACCTATAATTATAAGTCTCCAGCGCTTGTTTTGATAAAACGGCCTAACTGAACTACAGGTTGTCTTGACTTTACTGCTCTGATGTTGGTATTTGAGCCGAGTTGTGGAGCAATCGCACGCCTCTTGCGAAGTCCATTGGCAGTGTCCACGAATTGGTCTCTGTTTTAGATTATCATTGAGTTTTCAGTTTTAAAAAATGTAATTGCCACTTCAGGATAAGTTAAATCATGTGGGAAGTTAAGTCAATGGCTACAGGCATCCTGACACCCTTAAAGACAGGTAGAAGAATTCAGGAAAATAATCATTTTCTTTCTTGCAGTCAAACACTCTTGCCAGATTAAGGAAATATGTTTGTTTTTTTTATACTTTTGTCACTTCAACATAACCATGGTTTCTGTCAAAATGCCACAGTTAGTCCAGTTATTGCTATAACTGTCTCATGAGTTATTAGCCACAATGTATACCAAGCATGAGCAATAGTAATAGTAAAACATAGTTTTGACCAGTATATGGTTATCATGCAGTAAACCGTTCAAGAGTTATAAGCCAAAATATAAATTGTTCTATCTCCTGACCAGTAGGGGTCAGTGGGCCAAAATTATGCAAGTAACCTCAGGGCCTAATGGTGATGACACTTACCAAGTTTCGTCCCAATCCCTAAAAGTGTTGTGGAGATACAGCTTCAAGTTCAATTTTGGGGGGTTCTTCGTCGAATTAGTTGAATCGCCATTCGAAAACGGTATGGTTGATCAAACTCTGTGAATAACTTTTTTTCATGAGTGCATCTACATCTTCGTGCAAATCGAACAGCCTAGGATGTTTAAAAAAAACAAAAAAAAATTTCAGAAAATTCTAAATGTCTGAAAAATTGTCATGATAGAGAATGACATCATCGTATTGAGTCAAGGAAGCAGAGGAAAAAATAATTTTGACTCTAGGACTCACGGTTCAAAAGTTATTAACATAAATGTGAGTGCAAATTTGGGCAGTTGGTGGCGCTAGAGGGTTTGAGGTAGAGACGCCAAATTTGCCGTGGTAACAGATCAGACTGCCCTCTATCTGTGTGCCAAATTTCATCACTTTCCCGCAAGCGGTTCTATGGGCTGCCATAGATTCAAGAGTGGAATAATAATAATAATAATAATAATAGGAACACTGCGTAATCAAAACAATAGGGGTCTTCGGGATTGACCCCTAATAATTGCAGTAACTGGGTTTTTCTTCAACTTCAGGCACTCTCATGTATCAGGGATTGATTTATACTCTTCTATACTCTTATTTATACTTTATCTTTGTTATATGGAGGTCACATTAAAACTGAATTGGAAACTTTTTACCAGGCCTTCGTCATTTATTTGTGGTACTTTTCAAATGTAAATGGGCTGCACTTATATAGCGCCTTTTTAACATTATCGGTTTTCAAAGTGCTTTACATTGTGACTCATTCACCCATTTACACACACATTCACACACCAATGTCGGTAGAGCTGCCATGCAAGGTGCTAGCCCGCCATTGGAAGCAACTTTGGGTTCAGTGTCTTGCCCAAGGACAGTTCGGCACGTGGAGTCATGTGGGCCGGGAATCAAACCGCCAACCCTGCGATTAGTGGCCGACCCGCTCTACCACCTGAGCCACAGCCGCCCCAAATGCCTTTAATGTATAGATTCTACTGTTTTCACATTATCCAGATCCAGACTTTCAATATTAAACTATGACAATCCATTATAAAAATAGATATTATAACATATTAAAACTATGATCATCTTAACAAAGAGTTTCGATATTTATTTATTTCAATATATTATGCCCCTAATAAAGTTTTCAAAAGTTGGTGTAGTAAGTAAGTGAAGAGCATGCTTGAGATTAAGATTCAACTTTATTGTCATTGTACAGAGCCAATGAAATGGAGTTGTTTTCGCATATCCCAACTAAGCTGGGGTCAGAGTGCAGCACCCCTGGAGCAGGTAGGGTCAAGAGCCTTGCTCAAACCCCCGACCTTTCGGTCAGTAACTCAGAGCCTTAACCGCTGAGCCACCACTGGCCCATTGTTACCCAAGCTAGCAAGATAATACCGCAAGAAAACTCCCCTCTACTACTAACAGATATAATTCACATCCTAATGATGACAAAAATGAGATAAATCTCCATGGATGCATGTATATACACTGTTGGACATTGTTAGTAGACAAAATAAATCAACTAGTGAGAGTGTTAAAACAATTGTAACTTTTATTTTCTAGAAATTCACAGGTCTGAAAGTGCCCAAAGTTGAAGAAACACACGTTTACGCTGTATAATGTGCCATCTTTTCTGTCCAGTTGTAAAGTACAGCCCCCCGTACAACTTCCACTGTCAAAGAAATGTTAATAAAAAAGTACTATAGATCTCCACTTTCACTTTCAGACGTGAATCTTCACTTGTGTTCAGCAAAGAAGCGCACACACATCTGGGATGGTATGAGTGTGAGAAAAGGATGAGAATTACATTTTTTGGGTTGATCGATCCTTTTAATATGTTTGCATGACAAGTACAAATCCAACAAACTTGATACATCAAGTCTGGATTAACTGGAACTGGAGGTTCTTCACAGAGAAAGAAAAGCACGTCGGAGAATGATTTCCATCTGAAGACGGATGATCGTGTGTTCAGCGGCGAGCCAGAGCGGGCCGGTGATGTGTGGGGTGTGAGTGACTCAACTCAGCCTTCAATGCGCTCGAGGCAGGACATTTCATTCAGAATGGTGCAAAACTTGCTTAAGCAATCAAGGACAAAGCTAAGCACATGTTTGACAGCCCCAACTGCCCAAATAAGGATCACAGACACAAATGCAGATGGTTTGAGTTTCTAGAGAAAGAAATGTGTTGGACGGCTCGGAGCTGGTGAAAGGACTTCCTTCACAGGAAGTAGGGTAATTAAAACCCATGAGGCCGTGCAGCTCTGAGCTACTACGGGAAAACGTCTCCAGTTTCGGGCCTGTTCTCCAATCGAATCTCTGTAGCAATATTATTCCACTGCCAGCTAAACCTGATGTACAGATGTGCAGGAAATCAGATGGACAGATGGCTTTCTTCACACTTCCTTGACAGTTTGATAGAGGGTGACCATTGGGTTTTGTGAATTATTATCTTAAGCGTCTCATATTGTAACCAGTTGGTTGGTTGTGTTAAAACTCAGCAGATGTTTTGGTTGTAACCATACGTTATTTATGCCAAGTGCAGTGTCATTCAAGGCTAATAGGCTTAAAAATTAAATTTACTTTTCACAGTTTCTTGGCTGTGTAAAAACTCGTGTTATGTCATGAAACTTTAGGCTTTACCATGTTTCCTTGGAAAACAGCACCTTAAACCAGCCTAAGATGGTTTGCTGGTCTTTAGATTCCAATTCACCAAAATATAATTGTATTTGTTAAACTTAAACAAATAAAATGCAATAACAGATGCTGGGAGACGAGAGTAGCTGAAAACTGTACGTGAAAACTCCCAAATTCAGACAGCGACAGCCACGATCTCTCCGCTCCAGCAGCAGAAACCCAGAGATAAGGCCAATGTGAACCAGCGCGCCCATGATTGAGAAGACACAGATCATGAGTAAACATCACCCATCACACAACCCAGCCATGAGACACTCAGTTTATATAGGGAGGAAACACACTGCGCACCGGTGCACCCCATCAACAATCAGATCATCTGGTTACCACACACCGGAGTGCGATTAAGAGATGGGGAGAGAAAGAGAAGAAGACAACACATACACTACACACACACACACACACACACACACACACACACACACACTACACACTACATACACATACACACACACACACACACACACACACAAACTACATACACACACTACATACACACACACACACACTACATACACACACTACACACACACACACACTACATACACACACACACACTACATACACACACTCTACACACACACACACACAACATACACACAACATACACACACGCTACATACACACACACACGCACACACTACATACACACACACACACACACACTACACACACACAGACTATACACACACTCACACACACACACACACACACACACACACACACTACATACACACACACACACACACACTACATACACACACACACACACACTACATACACACACTACACACACACACACACTACATACACACACACACACACAACATACACACAACATACACACACACACACACACTCACACACACACTACATACACACACACACTACATACACACACACTACACACACACACACTACATACACACACACACACACTACATACACACACACACACTACATACACACACTCTACACACACACACACACAACATACACACAACATACACACACGCTACATACACACACACACGCACACACTACATACACACACACACACACACACTACACACACACAGACTATACACACACTCACACACACACACACACACACACACACACACTACATACACACACACACACACACACTACATACACACACACACACACACTACATACACACACTACACACACACACACACTACATACACACACACACACACAACATACACACAACATACACACACACACACACACTCACACACACACTACATACACACACACACTACATACACACACACTACACACACACACACTACATACACACACACACACACTACATACACACACACTACACACACACACACACACACACACTACATACACACACAACATACACACAACATACACACGCTACATACACACACACACGCACACACTACATACACACTCACACACACACACTACATACACACACACACACTCACACACACACACTACATACACACACACACACACACTACATACATACACACACACTACATACACACACATACACACACACACACACACTACATACATACACACACACTACATACACACACACACACACTACATACACACACACACACACACTACATGCACACACACACACACTACATACACACAAACAATATGGTCGAGAAGGCAATCACGGTGGGCGACAAGGAAAAGAGTGTGAGCTGTAAAATCCTGCCGGCACTAAACGACACTGATAACAGTCGCAACAAACACTTATAACATTCAAAATAACACATTCCAGCGCCAGATGGCCAGTCAGAACACACACAGATGAAATACTAACCCCAACTCAAGATCTGGAGATGTTGTGACGGGATTATAAACATACCTGACAAAAGCTATTGCAAAAACTGGTGAGGACACGTCACACCTGTCGCAACCCTTAAATGGCAGTAATGTGTCTAATAATCATCCAGTGATCCAATCACTTGGAAACAACTGAGAAATTCATCTTTTACCTCTTCTCAACCCCAACCACCATTTATTTGTCCACATGGTCATTATTGTTGAGGAAATAAGGCCAAACACTGTATACGCTCAGCTACAATTGCAAATACAGGTGGCAATCAAACACATAGAAAAAAGGAATATTATTCAATCCAGTACAGTAAATCAATTCTAAAAAATATCCTTTAGTTGCACTTTTTATACAAAGTCCAAGAGCTTTCCCTGGGCACATCTTACACAACAAGCCTTTCGAGGTTTTTCCAGGTAAAACGTGTCGCCAATAGTAGGTAGGCGTTTGGTTGACGTTGTGATTGGCCGCTGCAGCTGCTGTAATCAATCACGCTGTAGGTCTGTCGTCATTTGTGCGTTTAGTGAGAGTTTATGCAGTTTGACATGAATAAACCCCTACACGATGTCAACATCAACTATAATATACTTATTTATATTTAATACATTTGAAAACGTATGTTGGGGTGGCAGATGGGGTGGCAATGCTTTTATGCCAACCCGGTAGAGCAGACCCTGCTTTGACTGTTCACAGTGGTTAGCATTGTGACCTCACAGCAAGAAGGTTCTGGATTCCAGTCCTGGCCCAACTAGGGCCTTTGAAAGTGGAGTTTGCATGTTCTCCCCGTGTTTGCGGACTATCACAAAGTGGACCTACACCTATATGGGACAAACGCTTGGAAAGAGTTCACAATTAGGTTCGTGAATCTGACACCACTACACCCAATGCTACAGTGACTCTTCACACAACTTTAAAACCCATAACACACCTTTCAGACTTAATGCAAGTGCCTTAACAAATTTAAGAGCTTCATTTTTTGGGGTCTGGGTATCTCAGCGAGTATTGACGCTGACTACCACACCTGGAGTCGTGAGTTTGAATCCAGGGCGTGCTGAGTGACTCCAACCAGGTCTCCTTAGCAACCAAATTGGCCCGGTTGCTAGGGAGGGTAGAGTCACATGGGGTAACCTCCTCGTGGTCGCTATAATGTGGTTCTCGCTCTCGGTGGGGCGTGTGGTGAGTTGTGCGAGGATGCCACGGAGCGGCTACGTCTCTGCGGTAACGCACTCAACAAGCCACGTGATAGGATGCACAGATTGACGGTCTGAAACGCGGAGGCAACTGAGATTCGTCCTCCGCCCCTTGGTCTCAGATCAAGCACACATTTGTATTTATGTTTCCCAAGCTAGCAAAATAATACAGCAAGAAAACTCCCCTCTACTACTAACAGATATAATTCACATCCTAATGATAAAAAAACATATTTTGATGTGAAAAACTTGATATGCTATTTATATTTAAGAATGAGTGTCACAGTCTTTCTCCAAGACCATCATAGACAGTGATGCTGACAGAAGAGCTAGTAACAATATTGGCAATAGTATGTAAGAACTATTGCATGAGTAGATCTGGCGCTCTTTACCTCCTCACAAGGAAACAACAGGAATGGCGCAGAGAAATCCAGCAACACTTGCGGTGATAAACTTTATTTGACTAAAAATGAATAACACAAACCAACACGTTTCAGCACTTAGGCCTTCATCAGGGTTAAGATACAAACACATGACATGCACATTTATAACACTTGAACAACCAATCATATTGGGCTCTACTGAATCCCACTGAATCATGTTTAGGTTCATTCGAGATGTGCATTACCTCAATCATTCAATCATTTAGACACTCAATTTATCACTGTGTCAGAATGGTGTTTCAAACAGACCATAATTCACTAGCACACATCACAACAGACAATATTAAAAATATATATATATATATATTAAAAAAGTTTTTATATAAATCAAGACACAATTTTTTCAACAAACATACAAAATCAACAACATGAGTTTGTTCGTGATTACAAAAATGATGCAAAAATTCCTTCAAAGAAAAAATCCTCATTCATACTTTTTACAGAATTACTGTTTCCTCACAAGATCAATATCCCCAACCTCTCGTACAAGGTTTTATACATTCAATACATGATGACAATGGATGGTTGGATTCATTTAAGTGACTTGCAACGGGACTGTTTTTATCAATCCTTTTAAAGGGTTTATAAATCCCTTTTAAAGGGTCCAACATGAAGCTTTTAACAAGGACATTGAATAATGTAGATCACATTTGTAGTTTTGCCTGTCTATAATCGTCTATACAATTATCATTGAATGGATGATTGAAAAATGTTACATTTTTGGTAAATTGACAGTTAGTGCAATTGCACATTTTAAGTTACCTGTTGAACTTGACCTGTAAGAGTATAAAACGAAGTTTATTTTGATGGACAGGCTTTTGCAACTCTATTTGTAGATGTTTTGGGCCCTTTTTTAGCTAATCAGTGGAGTATCAAGTCAAATCACTTTGAAGGACATACCAGTGTTTTAAATAGTTTTTGGAGTATAAGTACAGTAGTACAAAAATATAATGTCTGGGTTGGGTCTAGATGTTTTTTTCGGGGCCGAATACATCCCTTCACAGGAAGTAGGGTAATTAAAACCCATGAGGCCCTATAATTTCGTCCATTACATTTAGATACACATGTTCGTTTTTTCTTCCTCACAGATTCTCTTCAGTCTAGTTAATTGACCAATCAGATGGGATGAAATCTATCTGCATGTAAAAGTGCATTCCCATCTGTAGGTTTAGTGTATAATGAAGACGTTAGTCCTAAATTCTTCCAGAAAATGTATTTCATCAATGTTGTAATTCAAGGACAGTTTACAATAGTATGTCAGAACACACAAGCATCATAGGAGCAGGCAAGCGTTAAAGGACTCATCCAATATAGTGTCCTGGAGGCAAATTTTGTTAATAGAGTTAATATTTGGAAATTTCATCTGAAGAAATTTCCCCTACCAAGACAATCTTTTACAAAGAGAACGGTCATCCTTTTCGGCAGTTTTGCATTAGAGTATTAGAGTCACTGTAAAATATTTACACGTTTCATTTGCCAAGTCGCTTGGCCACGTCCTGATAGGCCAGTTCAACCTCTCTGTCTGCCGCACACGTGTTGGTGAATTCATCACGGGCGTACGCGTTCTGCAGGTATCTCCAAACTCCACTCAAGTCTGATGGTATTTCAAAGTTACGGTATTTCTTTGAAACTACCTGGATGACAGGAGAAACATAATGACATATGAAGCTTGGAGACTGCTTTTAGATCTGCACTAGGTTAGACCGGGGCTAGTTGTCACAGGGGGACGTTTTTCAGTTACACAAGTTCAAGTGCTTTTAAGTGCACAAGTTTGGTCTAGTAGTAGACAAACATTCGTTTTAAAAACTTCATTCAAAACATGGTCAATGTGTGTTCAGAGAACTTCATATTTTTTCCTGGATGATAACCGTGGAAATGTTAATAGCTTTTTTGTGGTAAAGACTTAAATGCTTGTGTCTATCTAGAATGGATTTCAAAAACCCTGAGGAATATTTACTTTAGTAAGAAGTGTGGCAACTAGCTCCGGGGTTCCCTACTCTGAAAATATGACATGAATCAACAGTATTTTATCTAACCGTGAATGATCATTTACGCTGGATTACCCAGCGGTGCATCACCTTCACTACATGTAGTTTAGGGAGTAGGTTGCAGTCTGCAAGCGTTAATTCATTGCCATCCAAGTACTTGCGGTTGGAGCCTGTCTCCTCCCCCGTACTATCTACATCAATCTCGTCCGGCAGAGGGGAGTTCAGGAAGTTGTCTAGTTTCTTCAGAGCCTTCAGTAGCCCCGTCTCCAGACCTACACAGCCAAAAGTTTGATATGTGCTTGTACTGATTTTTTTTATCTGAAGAATTACAGCAGTTTTAAGTCAAGAGAATCCTTGTAAAGGCCTAACGGAATGTGAATGAGCTTTGCATAGCATGTGGTCCCATATTTTGCTGCTGACACTGGAGCATCAATAAAGAGCCGTTAATATTCCATGAACCCGTCTCATAAGTCAAAAAACAGACATTAAACTCACTTGCGTTGGCTTCTGGCTTTGTGTTTTTGATGTAGGCCGAGAACTTTGCAAAGATGTCATTTCCTGCTGTATTCGACTCCTTGTTCTTTGCTGCCAATTTTGGATACCTTGGAAAGTTAAAAAAATACAATTGTTTTTATTCCTCTTGCCATGGTAACTACAGTTTCCACCAAAATACTCACCACTTCAGTAAGGCCAATTGTGGCTACTGTAAAATTATGATACATTTATATTTGTTATATTTATCCATCCAGCCATCTATCATCTGTCCATCCATCCATCTGTCTATCTACCCATTCATCCACCCATCCATCCACCCATCCATCCATCCACTTGTCCATCCATCCATCCATCCATCCATCCATCTGTCTATCTACCCATTCATCCACCCATCCATCCACTTGTCCATCCATCCACTTGTCCATCCATCCACCCGTCCATCCATCCACTTGTCCATCCATCTATCCATCCATCCATCCATCCATCAACCTGTCCATCCACCCATCCATCCACTTGTCCATCCATCCATCCAGCCGTCCATCCATCCATCCATCCATCCATCCATCCATCCATCCATCCATCCATCTGTCTATCTACCCATTCATCCACCCATCCATCCACCCATCCATCCACTTGTCCATCCATCCACCCATCCATCCATCTATCCATCCATCAACCTGTCCATCCATCCATCCATCCACCTGTCCATCCATCCATCCATCCATCCACCTGTCCATCCATCTATCGACCTGTCCATCCATCCATCCATCCATCGACCTGTCCATCCATCCATCCATCCATCCATCCACCTGTCCATCCATCCACTTGTCCATCCACCCACCCATCCATCCACCCGCCCATCCATCCATCCATCCATCTATCTATCTATCTATCTATCTATCTATCTATCTATCTATCTATCTATCTATCTATCTATCTATCTATCATTCCATCCATCCATCCATCCATCAATCCATCCATCCATCCGTCCATCAATCCATCCACCCATCTATCCATCCATCCGTCCATCATTCTATCCATCCGTCTGCCCATCTGTTCATCTGTCTGTTCATCTGTCTGTTCATCTGTCTGTCTGTCTATCTATCTATCTATCTATCTATTGGAGGTGGTGGCTAGAGCACAGGGCTGTTAATCAGAAGGTTGCTGGTTTGATCCCCACAGCCACCACCACTGTGTCCTTGAGTAAGGCACTTAAATCCAGGTTGCTCCGGGGGGGATTGTCCCTGTAATAAGTGCACTGTAAGACGCTTTGGATGAAAGCGTCTGCCAAATGCATAAATGTAAATATCTATCATGATTCTGTCAGTCTGGCTTTTTGTGCGACAGGGTCATGACATCAGTGTTCTGTGTCTGTCTTGTGTTTTGTGTTCTGACTCTGTGTGAGCGCAAAGCTTCGGTTGTGGTTTCCTTGACGTGCACTCTTCGGTCGGTCTCGTGTCTCATGTCCGGAGCATTGTGTCTGGAGCTTTACTACCCTGGTTTTGGTGTCTGGATCTGGACATTCGTGTTCCATGTCTTGTCTTTTATTGGCGTGAGTGCATTGCGCTTTTGTCAACTTGGCGGGATGCACTCGTGTCAATAATCCGTGTCTGTCTCTTACGATTGTGGAGATCCATCAAACCATCCATCTATCCAACTATCCATCCATCCATCGTTCTATCCATCCATCCATCCATCCATCCATCCATCCATCCATCCTTTCATCGTTCTATCATCCATCCGTCCGTCCGTCCTTTTATCTATTTATCTGTCTGTCTGTCTGTACATCCTTTCATACATACATACATACATACACACAGTACATACATCATTATATTGTTCTATCCATCCACCCATCCATCGTTCTATCATTCTATCAGCATTCTGTCAACCAACTTTAGAGGCGCTAGCATCTCTTCCAAGAATTCTTCGATTTTGTTGACATCTGTCCGCACTTCTCCATTGAAGGTTAGGAAAGGTGGGGGTGTTCCTGGGGCAAGATTATGAAGATCAGCTGGTTTTCTTAAAAAAATAAAAATAAATAAAACCTCAGATTTGTCATGCACATTCATACAGAGGGGAATGTTTAAAGTAATTTCTGAAAGCCCTTTTAACAGTCAATTTAAGGCCCCATGAAATGGCTTGAGGATCGTTTTCTTTCAGGTTGAAAAAGTATAATGAAATACATGTATATGAAATGTGAAAAAGTTAATTTTGTCAACTTTTAGGAGTACACTAGCATACCAGTGACCTTAAAGCCAATAGACTTGAACTAAAAGCCACTAAATTCAATGCTTTGATTTCATGTTGTCTTCAACATTTATATTGCAATTGTCATCACCATCACCTTTTCAGATCAACAGTGGTGACGTTGAAAACGACTCCCTTCAGCCACAGGATCATAAACAGCCTTTGAGAGAAAGGACAGTTTCCAATACTCTCTCCATCACTGCCTGCCTGAAAAACACAAGCAAATAAAGCATTATACCAAACACAATACATCACATCATACAAGATAACAGTACAGGATGCTAGTGAACATTTACATTTATGCATTTGGCAGACGCTTTTATCCAAAGCGACTTATACAGCCCTTATTACAGGGACAATCCCCCCGGAGCAACCTGGAGTTAAGTGCCTTGCTCAAGGACACAATGGTGGTGGCTGTGGGGATCGAACCAGCAACCTTCTGATTACCAGATATGTGCTTTAGACCACTACACTAACACCACCACCCAGTGGAGACATCACTACAAATAGTACAATGATATTACCATTGTTTAAGAGTACCACGGTTCTTTAAAGTACCTTGGAGGACTATGTAAATAAATATGGCAATCGTAGTTTATAGCAAAGTGCCACGATTATACCATTTGCTTCCATCTCTTTACCATGGTCATAGTCATTCTGTGGTAAAGCCATTGTCCTCATAATATCTGAAGATGGATAAGCTTGTTTTTTGTAGTGTACTATAATACCGTAAATGTACATATTCATACAATGAATTGTGACTTGAAAAATATTACGCTATTAGATGCAAATGTATATTGAATTAATAGGTATAAATATAAAAACTGTTGCAATTCTCAAAAACCCAGACATGCATGTCAGTGAACGACAACAGAGATTAAACTCAAAAGCCATGCACAGTTCAGGGGACAATTTAAATCTTCAGAACAATAGTAAACAACACAAAGAACCAATAGGAATCAATGCCAAATTCCCATATGTGAAATTAGGTGCTCGAGCTATCCAATAGAGTTCTTAATCTGGGCCAGTAACCTGAGCGGGACATCAGATCTGCGCTTGATCTGAATTATGCATGGAAATTCCATTACCTGCCCCATTAGCCCACAGCAAAGGGGGTTTGGGGTCATTCTAGTCAACAGAACAGTAAGACATCATCCACCACCTAAATTAATGTGTTTATCACTTAAATCCAGTGGGTTAAAATGTCAAGAGGTTAGTATTCAAACACCCATCAAAGAATTGCTAAGGTCACTATGTGGTTGCTAAGGTGTTTGGGGTGGTTTTTAGCATGTTTCATTGGAGTTGTTATGTTCTATGTGATTGCCAGGGAGTTGCTATCCAGTTGCTAAGGTGTTTGGGGTGGTTTTTAGTGCTTTGCAGTTGTTAGGTTCTATGAGGTTGCCAGGGAATTTCTATGTTATTGCTAAGGTTTTTGGTGTGGTTTTTAGTGCTTTGCTATGCAGTTGTTAGGTAGGTGGTTGCCAGGCCATTGCCATGCCGTTGCTAAGATGTTTGTGTTGGTTTTAGTATGTCACAAGCAATTGTTAGGTTATAGGTGGTTGCAAGGACATTGCTATGCGGTTACTAAAGTATTTTATTATTTTTTTTGCATGTTGCTATGCAGTTAGGTAGGTGGTTACCAGGACTTTGACATGTGGTTGCTAAGATGTTTGGGGGGGGGGGGGGGGGGTTTAGTACATCATTATGCAGTTGATAGGTTGTAGGTGGTTTACTGGGCATTGCTATGCAGTTGCTTTGGTGTTTGGGGTGAGTTTAGCATGTTGCTATGCAGTTTTTACATTATAGGTGGTTGCCAGGGCATTGCTATGTGGTTCCTTAGGTGTTTGGGGTAATTTTAGCACTTTGCAATTCAGTTGTTAGCCTCTACTATATGTGGTTGCCAGGGCATTGCTATGTGGTTCCTTAGGTGTTTGGGGTAATTTTAGCACTTTGCAATTCAGTTGTTAGCCTCTACTATATGTGGTTGCCAGGGCATTGCTATGTGGTTCCTTAGGTGTTTGGGGTAATTTTAGCACTTTGCAATTCAGTTGTTAGCCTCAACTATATGTGGTTGCCAGGGCATTGCTATGTGGTTGCTTAGGTGTTTGGGGTGGTTTTTAGCATGTTGCTATGCAGTTGTTAGGTTCTAGGCGGTTGCCAGAACATAGCCATGTGGTTGCTAAGGTGTTTGAGGGTGTTTTTAGCACTTTGCTATGCAGTTGTTAGGTTGTAGATGGTTGGAAGGACATTATTATGTGGTTCCTTAGGTGTTTGGGGTAATTTTAACACTTTGCAATTCAGTTGTTAGCCTGTACTATATGTTGTTGCTTAGGTGTTTGGGGTGGTTTTTAGCATGTTGCTATGCAGTTGTTAGGTTCTAGGCAGTTGCCAGAACATAGCCATGTGGTTGCTAAGGTGTTTGAGGGTGTTTTAGCACTTTGCTATGCAGTTGTTAGGTTGTAAATGGTTGCAAGGACATTATTATGTGGTTGCTTAGATGTTTGGGGTGATTTTAGCATGTTGCTGTGCAGTTGTTAGGTTCTAGGTGGTTGCCATGGAAATGCCATGCTATTGCTAGTGTGTTTGCAGTGGTTTTAGCATTTTGCAATTCAGTTGTTAGGCTCCACTGTAGGTGGTTGCCAGGGCATTGCAATGCAGTTGCTAAGGTGTTCAGGGTGGTTATAGCATGTTGCTATGTGGTTACAAGAGTGTTGTGGGTGGCCCATATTTAAAAGAGCCCACCCCCAAGTCTCTATGATATTCTGGATATGGCTCAGGTCCCTCCGTTAATGTAAGTCTATGGGGTTTTTCCCACAGCGAAACTCATTGATCCGGTCACTTAGAAAAGAAGTAGCACACCTCTTCTCAACAAGCTGCAAGATTTGAGCAACGGCAATACTGATGCTTGCCTCAGCGAAAGTTTTCTCAACTTTCTACAATTACTGTCACTTTAAGCACTATTTATAACCTTGACACATGTAACAAGACGCCACACGGATGAAATACAGTGTCTGACTTTGGTGACTATAAATCTTTGATTTATAAAGCTGCTGATCTACTAATGTCTTCATCAACATTTTGTAACTTTTCAGACTCATTCTCACACCAATTTCTGCTGTTAACATGTTCTCGTCAACACATCTGTGAAACAAACCACAGAAAGCACCAGAAATTCACTATAGCACTCACCGCCAAGAAACGCTTCCACACAGAGGAATTAGAGCATGAGGTGTTGATAGGAAGGAAGAAATAATTCACGAGTAACTCTGAGTTTCTGCTTTGAAATGTTACCTGCCCCCTTTTGAGCCCTGTCCCGGGACAAATGCCCATCTCACCCTCAACTGCTGGATCATTCTAAGTGCCATTCGAGTTCCTCATACAGTATATATGTGCTTAAAAGAACATTTAAAGATCATTTTATTTGACGTTTTGTCACATTTGTGAGTAGGGGACGATCTTCAAATGTCAACCCTGTTACTATGATTTTCCACATTAAACAATTAAACCAAACCAAAAATGTCAAATAAATAAAAAGTGGATATTTGTTGAAGAATAAGCATTAAATGTCTTTATATGACACACCTTGTAGTTTCATTACCATGAGCACAAGGCTTCTAATGGATTGACCTGTAAACCTTTCAACCCTGTTACCTTTCTGAAGGCATTATTATATCCAAACATATACTAAAATGTTTGAATTTAGCATGTGGTTAAACAAAACAATTTAATATGGTGCATTTGGCACACAATTGAACTAAAATGGTCAGTGAACCTTTTAAATCGCTTTTAAAAGCAATCCTTTTTGGCTATTGATTAAGTGCACAAAACTACAAAGAACTTCATCCCTTCAAGATCATTCAGATTTGTTATTTTTATACTCACCTTGACAAAAAGCTCAATATCAGGATCCTTATCCTCTTCATTTGATGTCATATCGTTCAAGTTCACTCAATTTCAGAGGCTAATAGAGGATTGTGAATATGTAATCTCTATGTCCTTGGCTATACACCAGGTGTTTGCTTGCAGGAGTTGTCGTGATGATCTCCGTGCTGTAACAAGTTGGTGTACAGTAGGTGCTGGGGTTGTTTTGATTTGGCCCCTTGCGGTCAGCTGTGAGAGTGAGTCTCTCGAACTGTCACAGGAGGGCCAAAAATATCCTCCATGCGGAGCAGGAGCGAAAGGGAGGAGCTCGGTGTCACCTACACCATTGCATGCTCTCTTACACTCTCGCTCGGCACCATCATATGATGAATCATATTTCACTCCTTTCTGTCAATAGTCAAACGCTGAGTCACAGAATACTGATCTCTTGCAGCGGTGGTGTGAAAATCCAAACAGGGTGTCCTTAAGGGTGTTTTGCAATTGTGGACGAAATAATTAAGACATCATGTTGGGAGCTTTTCCATTATAAACAAGGAGCGTTCATTCATTTAAAACTGGGACATTAGTCCAGTTTTACCACAACCATGTGGGAAAATACTGCTTAAACCAGACCAGTTTGTTGGTCTTCCAAGCTGGTCTTGTTTGCTGGTTTTAGAGGGAATATGAGCAGCTAAATCAGGTAAACCAGCGGCACACCAGCTTGGCATGGTTGGAAGACCAGCCTAAACCATCTAAGACCATCAAACCAGCTTAGCCTCGTTTTAAGCTCAGATGGGCCTCCATGCATGGAAAAAAATACATATAATAATATTAGTAATTACAGTCATGACCAACACAAAACAGGTATTTTTAAAAGCATGGATGCTGTACTTTACAATGCATGTGTGCATTATGTCCAAAACTGAATAATTGCTTTGAAATTTGCTGACAAATCAGAAGTGTTCCTTTTTGATAATTAAATATTTGCACTGTATATATTATTGCAATCAGTAAAAGCATCAAACTGATCAAACAGCCATATGCATTACAGTTGTGACCAAAAATATTGGCACCCTTGGTAAATATGAGCAAAGAAGACTGTGAAAAATGTCTTTATTGTTTATCCTTTTGATCTTTTGTTCAAAAAATGATCAAAAAACGTCTGCCACAAATCAAATATATAAAGATCCAATCAAATATAGATGTAAAGAATCGGTCTGGAAGAGGACGCGTGTCTATATTGTCTCCACACATGGTGAGGTGGATGTTCCAGTGGCCAAAAAAATCTCCAAGGATCACAGCTGGAGAATTGCATAAATGATTTGGGTCTTGGGGTCAGAGAGTCTCCAAAACTACAATCGGACCTCACCTACATCACCACAAGTTGTTTGGGAGAGTAAAGCCTCTGTTCTCATCCAACAAAAACTCAAGCGTCAAGCTTTTGCCAGACATTACTGGAACGTCAAACGGGACCGGGTTTTATGGTCAGATGAAACAAAAATAGAGCATTTTAGCAGCAATCATAAGAGACAACTGTATGTTGTTGGAAAGCTCTTAAAGAGTAGAATACAACCAGACTCTTCGTTTTACTCACAGATAAAAATATAGCGAGTAATAGCTTAGTAAATGTCTTTTACATTATGTTGGTGTTGCTTATATCCTGCCTTTTTGATTAGAACTTCACACAAAACATACCATTATTTAGAGGAGGTGATTATCTTTCAAACTTGCCCACATGCAACGTAATCAGATCATTAGATAATCCACACGAAGCACAATGTTACACATGGCAACCAGCAGATGGCGCCAAGTTCAGGAAACAGACTCAATGATGACTTGAATGGCACAGAATGAAACTCATCCTGTGAAATGTCGTTACTAAAATCATGTCTGCATGCTATGCAAACCTTTAGTCATTGTTGTGTTTGCATGTGTAATTAGTTCTTATGTACAATTATTATGTTTAATTTGTTTGGAGAGGCTTTTGGACACTTGGAGACGTTTTTGGGCACTTGGATAAATTATGTTTGCTGTGCTATAACTTTTGATTGCTTTGTCGTATCAACACAAAAATGTTCTCAGATACAGCTGACATTTTTGGGAACTAACAAAAGCAGTTTACAGTCACCTTATTTACCCCCTTTGACAAAAAATATTTTTTTGTGTCTGTGATTTTTCAGTAGTTTTTGTAGAGTCTCAGATGCATTTACAATGATATCAAACACTTGACCATCCTTGTTTTTGTTGAGTTAAAAGGCTTTAATTTTGGGTATGCCACTGAAACAGGAAGTCTTTAAAAACACTGTCAGAGCTTAAAGGGTTAAGGGTTTGTTTTTTCTTCCAGCAGGGGATGTACTGTGTTTACATCAACTTTCTCTAAACACACACACACACACACACACACACACACACACACACACACACTTTGTGTGTCTTTTAATCAGCTGGTGGATCAAGCACATAACAATGGACATCTCTCAGACCTCATTTACTGGGAGGCAAATGTCATGATCGTTTGGCAGTTGTTAACGGATGGCACACAGTGTGACACGAATCGGGGTGGGTTATGGGTAAAACCTTCGGGTGAGTTCACTCTAAATATAGACGGCACCATCCCTGCATACTCGTTTACACCTGATTACTGAACTCAGGACTGTAAAGATACTGAGTCCCACACAAAATCTGAAAAAAGGTAACAGTTCTGATCAGGCACAATGCTTAGTGCTTATAATATACAGATTCTGTACATATCATAAATATGTTGAAACCTTGAACATGAAGAGTGACCTCTAGTGGTTAAGTCTCATCTCAGTTTCAAGGGTTAGTTCCCCTAAAGTAGGACATTCTGTTATTATTTACTCATTGCCCTTATTTCTATCTTCCTTTGAAAACAAAAGGTTGTAATGCCACAAAGAAGACAAAAAGCACTATAAAAGTAGTCCATACTTTTCCATACAGCACCATAAAAGATATGAGCATCAAAAAGTTTCCTTTTTAGTGAACTATTCTTGTCATTAAACATCGTTAATCCACACAGAAACCATTCTTTAATTATCTGAAATAGATATTTTATTTGATATTGAGCTGCCAAATATCAGCAGCCAACGAGTGTCTGAGCAATAATAGGTTCTACATTTAATTGCTTCATTTTGCATAGTTGAATGAAGATTAAGAAAGCCGTGAACCAAAGACCACAAACATGTCATAGTTAAATACTGCACAAGCGAGGATGACTTCAGTGACTACACAAACATTAAGATTTAAGATACATTTCAATTTCATAAAATGTCACTGTGACAGGGTGGAGGGCGGGGCCGGGGTCGTGATGCTGCATACCCGGCCCCTAATCAGGCTAATCAAGCCTCGGAGAGGGATAAAGGCCGACTGGAGACTGCAGTGAGAAAGAGATTTACGGCAGCTCTCCGACACCTTTGTGTGCTAATCCTGTTACACTGGTGCCAAAATTCAGGAAGGAGGGATGCACCTTGGTGGAGTTCTCGCCGCTACCATACACCCCAAAGGACCACCCGCGGCCATCAGCTGGAGGACGGAGGAGCCCGGCTGCCTGGAAGCGGAGGAACGGCCGCCGACCACAAGGGGAGGAGGGTTCCCAACCAACCGCCTGGAGCGGTTACCACTGCCAGGGGTGGGGGAGACCCCTACCATCCACCAAAAATACAGAGGGGCATTCCGTTCACTAGGGGCCGGAGGACTGCCTCCGTTCCACCCAGGGAGGTGTGGCTGTCATCCGCTAGAGGGTGGAGGAGTGGCCGAGGACCAAGTTACGGCGTATAAGAGAATCGGCGAGTAAGTGTGTTTTTCCCTTCTCCATCTCTCCCATTGCCGCAACGCGTTGGCCTTTCTCGCTCTCTTTTAAATTTGACTTTGGTTTTTAGGGGGTACTACACTGTTACAGGGAGTAATTATTGCTTACTCCCTTTAATAATTATTATAGGAGGAATTATTGTTGTTTCCCTGTCCCCTCCCGGATTCAGGAAGGCGAAAATGACCTGCCGGCAGACAGGTCGGGTTGGCAGGGGGGGGGTACCTCATCCCGGGGGCTCCCAGGCCTGAGAGAATGAGGGAGGAATGTGACAGGGCGGAGGGCGGGGCTGGGGTCGTGATGCTACACACCCGGCCCCTAATCAGGCTAATCAAGCCTCAGAGGGATAAAGGCCGACTGGAGGCTGCAGTGGGACAGAGAGAAATTTACGGGCAGCTGTCCGACACCTGTGTGTGTTTTTGTCTTTTCATTTAAGTTCTGAAAATTAAAATATCATTAAAATATCATTTATATTGACAAGCCGGTTCTCGCCTCCTCCTTTCCATCCCTTTACAGTCACCAAAATGTAATCAAATTAATAAAAAAATAATTTTTGTTCAATTTAATGGAACTTTGTTATGAAATTGAAATGTGTAAATCTCAAAATAGGCTCAAATATTGTTTTTGACCGTAAACTACTGACATACATTACAAAATCCACAAGCACAATACAAGAAATATATTTACAAGCCAACAATGGAAATAATGGCATTAAAAACTGAACAGACAAAAGCACACTGACTAAATAATTAAATTAAATATACATTGGTTATAAAGCATAACGCTCATTCCTGTGAAAAGACTTAAACCTACAGTATAGATAACAGTGCAACAAGCAAATAAAACAAACATTACATTTCATGTATCCATAAGACAGTCTGAGAAAGGTTCAACAAAGGTTCCTTATTTAAATTCTTTTACGATTGCATAAAGAATAACAAAAATCCTATTTTATAAGCCCAACAGGAGATTGATTATTTCTGTACACACAAAGCAAAGGTCAAACATACAAACAAAATGCATATATAGTTGCATTGTATTTAAATGTGCTTCTATTGGAAATAACTAAATAAATAAATCAAAACTGAACTTGTGCATTACCTGGCTGTGAAAACAGATTTAATAAATAATAGCGACAGTTTTATTTCAAGTAACTTCATTATTCTGTGCACTAATAAAAAAAATCTCGAAACAGAAAAGCCAGTTATAATTATTTCCTGCATTCTTCCTCTTTGGATTGTATGAAGCATATAAAGCATGGCATACTTCAGTAACATATACATATTTTGCATAGTTATGAATGCAAAGCAACATATTGAAAGACATTTCTTTTGCCAAGAAGCGTGACATTTCAAACATCGCTATATGTGCGTTAAAAAGGGACAACAGCATGCCTGTGGAATAGCATGTCACATTATTTAGGAAATTACTGTATTTCATAGCGCAATCCTTGCTAAACTATATATATATTTGTAATTATTGGTGATGTTTTGTATTCAACTAATTCTGTGTTTAAGACCGAAGGACAAAGAAGTTTAAAACTAAAAGTTTGAATGTTTTTCTAGATGCATAGCTGATGCTAATATAGGACATGGACACCAGAGGGACATTTTATTGACATTTATCATGTTTGAAAATGAAAGCAGCTAGCTTTGTCACATTGTAATACCGATGATGAATCATTACTGTGCATTACTGTAAGTATTGTACTGACTCTATAACTGTGTATAATTACTATTGATTGTCATCTATGCACCATTTTGAGCATCTGAAGGAATAATTCATACTAAAATGTAAATTCAGTCTTCAACCTCATGCCATTTCAAAGATGTAGGACTTAATTTGTTTTTCTGTGGAAAACAAAAGAAGACATTTTAAAGAGTGTTAACGCTGCTCTTTTCCATAAAACGAGAGAGAATTTACTGTGCATGCCAACTAGATAACTAGCTTTATATGAGAAACAGACAAAAATGAAAGATGACTTAAATTTTGGTCTGTTTGTCACAAAACTATTGTAAGGCTTCATATGACTTAAAAAATTGTGGAATCATTTTATTGCATTTTTGTGATTTTTTTGTTGGACCTTGATAGCATCTTCAAAACTTGGGATGCACTGATGTATCGGCCACTGATATTTATTACTGATCAAATTAAAACCATTAGCATATCTGTCATAAGCATGAAAAACTGATGGTGTATTCATATTGAATTACTTCAATTTATTGCGTTGTATAAAAGTTTATAAATTGTATAAAGTATAAACTATGGATGCACCTTTATGAACGTTTTTGGCTAAAACTGATTTGAAAAAAAAAAAGAAAACAAAAACAGGCCGATACCAATATTTTTCCACTTACCTTATTTTATCATCAGATCACTGTTTTACTTGGAATTATGCTTAAAAAATGAACAAAGAGGAGCAAAAGCTTGTTCACATTGCTAACAATAAATAATTCCCTCTGAACGTGAATGACATGCAACACATGACATGCAACACTTTTGAAGAGAGCAACAATGAGATAAAAAATACAATATAATTATAAAATACATACATACACACTAATTATGATAACATGATGTTTGTAAGGAAAAAAAGTTATTTTGTATTTCTATAATATTTTTGCACTTATAATATGCCTATGTTGGGCAGTTCCATGAAATGTCAACTACATCATAGAAAAATAAAAAGTTTACCCCAAAGGAACAAAACCCCCTTTTAAAATCTGTATTATAGTAGTATAATGGACAATGGGTAATGGTCCAGACCATTAGAGGGCGCCGCTGGCTCACAGAGCACTGACTGAAGTGTAAGGCCATATTGTGATTTCAATCTTAATTCAATCAATCATGCAGCATTAATGGATATCATGCCATTGTCTCAGAAGTCAAAGTATGCTTGTTTTAATCATTAAAGCCTTTTTAATGGTTTCCCTCATCTTGTAGCCTGTGGTTAAATGCTGCTTTCACAACTGTCACTTCCATTTATTTTAGCATTAACGTACGAAAAAGAATACAAATTAAATGTTACATGCTAATAGGAGAACAATAACTCTTCTAGATATTGTGGCTATTATTATTGCATTTAAACTCAAGAGTTTTTACAAAGTGTTTTACTAATAAATTATAAATAAACAATCGTTTTTTCATATCTGCATTTTCATGCTTATAACCGATATGTTGAATGGTATTAATTAATACATTGGTGAATTCCTAGTATAAACTTGAATAGAGTTTTTACTTTTTCTGTGTGCAATATAAAGCAATACCTATCAAGATAAATAAAATCTGAATATAACATTAAGTATTACAAATGTGCACAACATGAATTTCAAAAATAGAAGTACAAAATTTTCCCCACATCAATCAACATGTTATCAATATTTGTATTTATTTGTATTTTTATGTTTTTAATTGTAGCTCGCTCAAAATGTCGGCATGCCGTATCCAAAACATGTTCAATGAAACTGATTGGTCGAACAATAAAATAGCTGTTGCACCACTTTGTACATTAAAAAGCATAATTCCTTTAAACCAAATAAGGTGAGGTAGGTGGCAAAATATCAGTATCGGAAACGTTAATATCGGTGCATCCCTATTCAAAACATCTTTCGTGTTCCACAGAAGATAAGAGTCAACAAAATACTGTAAGGGTGAGTAAAAGATGAAAGCATTTTTACGTTTTTGGGTGAGCTATCCCTTTAACATTTTGCATGTGCTTGAATCAATTACAATTCCCTTCATTTTAAAACCATTTAAAAAGCGTTTTAAAACATGCACGTCGCAGTTCATTCAAGTAAAGGTTCATCATCCGCATCGTCATCCAACTCCAAACGGGCGAATGCACGTGGAGACGAAATATTTCTGTTCTTCATGAGCTTAAATAGACACGTAAAAGTGGTCAGGATTATTAAGACCCCGAGCACGATACCCACCGCTAGCGCCAGCTCGCCACACTGCTCGTTAATTAGCGCACAGCGCACGTGAGCGAAGCTGCCGTTGTTTGGCATCGGAGGAATGCCGATGAGGTGGCACATGAGGGGATACAGATCCACACTGTTGATGCTCGACATCTTATAGCCTTTGCGGAAGGCAGGGCCCTGGGCGGCCAGGAAAGGGTGCATGTTTGGAAGGGTATTGTCATAGCCATGATCACCCACTGCAAAAGAGAAGTAGCATAGGGTTTAATAATAATTACAAATATTATTTCATTTCTATAGCACCTTTCACAAACCGAAGGTCGCTTCACAATGCAAAAATTAACACTATATATAGAACAAAGACGTATAAGCCAGAAGATGCATTTTCTGTGCTGATGTTAGGAGAAAATGTGTTAAATTGAGCTGGGGGTAGGTAATGTGTAGAACTTTTGTGAATGACAGAGGTGTTTGCCTGTGCCGCCATGATGCTAGGGGATTGTGGGTGGTTGTCAGAGTGTTGCTTTGTGGTTGCTAAGGTATTATGGGAAATTTCGAAGTGGTTCAATTCTGACTAGGGCTGGGTATTAATACAGATTTCCTGATTCGATTCCGATTCACAAGCTCTCGATTGGATTCGATTTTATATAGACACAGTTCATTTTTTTATCAAATTGGTCACATTTTAACTTTTGAAAAATGTTCAAATTCAGCCTATTTCATCAATTAATATCTTGAAATTGCATATATTATGGCACATATATATACAGTGGCAAGAAGTAGTATGTGAACCCTTTGGAATTAGCTGTTTTTCAGCATTAATTGGTCATAAAATGTGATCTTGTCTTCAAAGTCACAAGTGTAGACAAACACAATGTGCTTAAGCTAACAACACACAAACAATTATAATCTTTCATGACTTTATTGAACACATCCCATTTAACATTCACAGTGTTGTGGAAAATGTGAGTGAACCCTTGGGTTTAATAACTGGTTGATCCTCCTTTGGCAGCAATAACCTCAAGCAAGCATTTCAGGTAGCTGCGGATTAGACATGCACAACGTTCAGAAGGATTTTTGGATCATTCTTCCTTCCAGAACTGTTTAAGCTCAGTAATATTTTTAGGATGTCTGTATGAACGTCTCTCTTGAGGTCATTCCACAGCATCTCTATTGGGTTAAGGTCTGGGCTCTGACTGGGACACTCCAAAAGGGGGATTTTCTTTTTTTTAAGCCATTCTGTACTGGGTTTACTTTGACGTTTAGGGTCATTGTCCTGCTGCAGCACCCAACTTCTAGGCTTAAGGTGGAGCACCGTCACGCTGACATTTATCCTGTAGGACAGGGCTATTCAAATACACTTGCAGGGGGGCCAAACTAGGAAATTCCAAAATTTGTGAGGGCCGGGGACAAATTGATATCAGCTAAAGGAAATTAAAATATACTATACTAAGGTACATAATAAAATAAAATAAGGTACATTATTCTTTTGGTTTCCTTTATTATTTCAACACATTCAACTTGTATTGATTAGGCCTATAACAAAGTGCAAAACTGCAAGTACTGAGACATATACACAGCTTTTACCCTTAAAAGAGTAAACATAAGTAATAGCTTATATAGGCCTATAAAAAAAAATAAAAATAAAATAATGCTGTCATAAGTGCAAGTATCAAATCTTATTTGGGGAAATAACAACATTCAAATATCCCTGAAGTACTGTATATCTTTCAGACAGCGAGTACACATTTTAAAACTCGTGAATAATGCAGTGTAAAAACTGCATTTGAGGTGCCACAGCTGACAGTCTGGCTGCTAGTCCTTGCACTCTTCCGAGCAGCTGGTGCTCCATCCGTTACTAGCAAGCAAATCTTTTGTAAATCCAGTTTATGCTCACTGAAAAACGCAACAACATTTTGAAACAGCACTTCACCTGTCGTATGTCCCCTCCAGTGGAATGAGTCCCAGAAGCTCCTCACGAAAGCGAACTCCATCGTAATATCTCACATAAACGCACATCTGGGCCACATCAGTCGTATCTGTCGATTCGTCAATAGCAATGGACATCAGCTCCGTTTTTTGGATGTTTTCCAGTAGTTTATCAAATACATCCTTTGCTAGTAGATCCACTCGACGAAGAGCTGAGGTGTCTGACAGTGGTACTTTTTTAATAGATGAGGACACGTGGTCTTTCATTTTTTGGTCAACAATCATTTCGTCAACAACCGCCAGCATGCAGTCTTTAATAGTCTCTGACTCGGTGAAGGGTCTCTTTTTTCTCGTGAGTATCCACGCCACTCGTAGAGAGGCAATGAAAGCTCTCTCTTGTTCGGTACAAAACCCGCCAATTGCACGCTGACTTTGCTCAAAAGAAGTTACCAGTCTGTCTATTCTACGTTGTCTCTCCACTGAGCCCTCTTGGTATTGCGCAGAAAAAGACGAATGTTTTGTAGTAAAATGTCTCTTCACATTATATTCTTTGGCTACAGCCACCGATTCGTTGCACAGTAAACACACAGGTCTATCGGTCCCTCGCTTGCTTGCCGTAGTTGGCACAGTAAATAAGTACTTCTCGGTCCATTCACTCTGAAACTTACGATTTTCTCTGTCAACTTTGCGGTTTGGCTTGGACAACGCCACGTTAGATCAGATGCATGTGTCATAGGCAGCGTGAGAACATCGAATCAGCGAGAATGAGTATTTGTCACCATGGAGACGACCTGCTCCGCTCTAGAATCTTTGCCTGTACTCTTGTCTGTGCGCCGCGGCAGATTCGTAGATTTTTTTTAGACTTTTTTTGACTTTTTTATTTTTATATATTTTTAATCTGCCGGGGGCAGAATAAATTTCAATCGGGCCAAATTTGCCCCCGGGCCGCTATTTGAATAGGCCTGCTGTAGGATATCTTGATAATTCATTTTTCCCTCGATGATGTCAAGTGGTCCAGGCCCTAAAACAGCAAAGCAGCTCCAAACCATGATGCTTTTACGCCATACATAGTGCTGCGTGTTCTTCCCAAACCATTCAACCTTAGTTTCATCAATCCACAAAACATTTTCCCAGTGGTGCTGTGGAGTGTCAAGGTGGTCTTCTGCAAACTTCAGATGCACAGCAAAGTTTTTGTTGCAGCAGCTTCCTTCATAGTGTCATGGATATCCATATAAGGTCTCATGAACAGAGATGTTAACCAGTTCCAATGATGTCACACTAAGGTTCTTTTTTTTTACCTCATTGCGCATCCTGCGGTGTTCCCTTTGAGTCATCTTGGCTGGACGGCCACTTCTAGAGAGAGTACCTATAGTACTAAATCATTTCCATTTATAGACAGTTTGTCTAACTGTGGACAGATGAATATCTAACGGCCACTTCTAGTGAGAGTACCTATAGTACTAAATCATCTCCATTTATAGACAGTTTGTCTAACTGTGCACAGATGAATATCAAACGGCCACTTCTAGAGAGAGTACCTATAGTACTAAATCATCTCCATTTATAGACAGTTTGTCTAACTGTGGACAGATGAATATCTAACGGCCACTTCTAGTGAGAGTACCTATAGTACTAAATCATCTCCATTTATAGACAGTTTGTCTAACTGTGCACAGATGAATATCAAACGGCCACTTCTAGTGAGAGTACCTATAGTACTAAATCATCTCCATTTATAGACAGTTTGTCTAACTGTGGACAGATGAATATCTAACGGCCACTTCTAGAGAGAGTACCTATAGTACTAAATCATCTACATTTATAGACAGTTTGTCTAACTGTGGACAGATGAATATCTAACGGCCACTTCTAGTGAGAGTACCTATAGTACTAAATCATCTCCATTTATAGACAGTTTGTCTAACTGTGGACAGATGAATATCAAACGGCCACTTCTAGTGAGAGTATCTATAGTACTAAATCATCTCCATTTATAGACAGTTTGTCTAACTGTGCACAGATGAATATCAAACGGCCACTTCTAGTGAGAGTATCTATAGTACTAAATCATCTCCATTTATAGACAGTTTGTCTAACTGTGGACAGATGAATATCTAACGGCCACTTCTAGAGAGAGTACCTATAGTACTAAATCATCTACATTTATAGACAGTTTGTCTAACTGTGGACAGTTGAATATCTAACGGCCACTTCTAGTGAGAGTACCTATAGTACTAAATCATCTCCATTTATAGACAGTTTGTCTAACTGTGCACAGATGAATATCAAACGGCCACTTCTAGTGAGAGTACCTATAGTACTAAATCATCTACATTTATAGACAGTTTGTCTAACTGTGGACAGATGAATATCTAACGGCCACTTCTAGTGAGAGTACCTATAGTACTAAATCATCTCCATTTATAGACAGTTTGTCTAACTGTGCACAGATGAATATCTAACGGCCACTTCTAGTGAGAGTACCTATAGTACTAAATCATCTCCATTTATAGACAGTTTGTCTAACTGTGGACAGATGAATATCTAATCCAATAACTGGATGCCAGGTTTGCCAACTCCTTACTCTAATTAGATTTTGTTGACATCATTAGTCTAGGGGTTCACTTAGTTTATCCACAGCACTGTGAATGTTTTATGGGATGTGTTCAATAAAAGACAGTAATGATTATAACTGTTTGTGTGCTGTTAGCTTAAGCACATTATTGTTTGTCTATACTTGTGACTTTGATGAAGATTTATGTCCAGAAAACCAGATAATTCCAAAGGGTTCTCATACTTTTTCCTGCCACTGTATTTTTGTTACATTTGTATTGTTTACTTGTGTAATATGTACCATTTACAAGTATTTACATTGATCTGTAAAACACGTTCTTAATCGGTACTTTAAGACTAGCGGCATTAGACAGTAAGTACATAACGAGAGAAGACCATCCATGTGTGATTAGAAATAAATGTAAAAACAGAACAGGTATTTAAAGAGACATTATTCAATGACATATGGATGTTTGGATCTTGTCTTTGGACACACAGAACGAGTTAAACCAATCTTTTATTCTCAACACGCAGTGAAAGGACCTCTGTGCTAATAACTTCTCCACTAAACTACTCAAATAACTAGTGAGTAGTTAGATAGATAGATAGATAGATAGATAGGCTAATGATAGACATTTTTAGTCACATGGCTTGAGATTTGGTTGCACATGTGAGGGCTTTACTTGAGTTATAATGGGTTGCCAAATGGGGTGAAAGATCAATCTTGGGATTTAATAACTGATGAATTCGAGATTAAGCGAAGAACGCTATGCATCAGAAAATCAATATTTTTCCCCATCCCTATTACTGACCCAAGTAGAAAAGCCAAAACCCACGTGTCGATGATATTCTGGTCTCTATAGTCTATGTATGTCTCAGATCCCTCCTTTAATGCAAGTTTATGGGATTTTTCCCACCATTTTCTTTAATCAGCTAGGCAAAAAATGTTTAAATCTCAAAGCCAAAGTTTGATCAATAGTAATAGTGATGCTTCCCTTAACATCCTCCAATAAATATATTTTAATAAAGTAAAACAGGTTTCTTCAGCATAGTCATATCATTAATGTTTGAAGGCAAATGTCACGGTGTACCGGCTTGATTTCAGGGAACACTTACATCGTGGGAGTCCACCATTTCTGACGATTGTCCAGCCTTCATCCGCTACCAAGATGATCGGCTGAATCCGTTCGTTGTTTTTATAATGCAGCCTATCAGGAACGGTGTCCTTCAGGTAAACCTTCATGTGACCGTGACAGCTGGACAGGTTTTGGTACACAGTCAAACAATCTGTTGTGTAAAACAAAAGTATATAAAGTATAAAACAAAAAGTATAAACATTAGACAGACCCAGACAGATTCTGTCTTGTTGTGGACCTCTGAGGAGTGGATTTAAACATAGTCAAATGTATTAATGAGCTGAGAGGAGTATTATAAACTCCCTTTGTTAGCTGAAGGCTAATCTAATTAGCCAAATATAACAACAAGCATGTGAGGGGTGGGGGATGTATAGAACTTTTTGGAAGTTGGCTGTTCCAATCCTATGGAAATTTGCGGAGCTACTAAGAGTTCTGAGAGACTGTGTGAGGATCTCGATATCGGTCAGGTTGAATAATCTGAAGGTATTTTAGATAAACAGCGTCAACTGATGCAACAGTATGACCTTTTCAGCCATCTTGCTTCATGAAGTATTTTCCCCCATTCATTTTCTCTATAGAGATTTCATCAAGTCCTTCATAAAAGGGTTCTAACCCATGAACTAAACCAACCAGCTCCAAGGCGAATATCAATATTAAAAACTTTGATTTGAAACTAAACAAAAAAATATTTTAAAAGTTGGGCAAAAAGACAAAAGGTAAAAGACTTTATCCTAAACGTCTTTAATAAGGGAATGAACTACAATCCCATGAAACATTGTGAATGACATAACGGAATATAAATTATGGGAAAATGTAAAACTATTGGTTTAAAGCTGATATATTTATTTATATTTGATTGCAAAATATTCCGATAATTACACATTTTTTATATATTTATTTTAAAGATTGTAGGGAGAATGACTCGACTGCATTATTCGCAGTGTGTCGTGGGAGTGGGCGGTCACTGCAGAGTTCTTTATGAGCACTTTGTTCACTGCTGTTCTCTGATTGGTGGATTGTTTTCCTCAGGATCATGGGTAATGTAGTTTTTCACAAGAAATTCTGCTGTTAAACTGAATTTTTTTAATTTAAATAAAGCAGATGTATGGCATCAGCAGAAACATATACCACCGATAAACAGCTTTGGAGCTCACGGTTTGTCTGCCTGAAATGTTTATAAGTTGGCGCTAAAAATAAATTCGCCTATGGAGAAAATGAATGGGATTTTTACTTACAGAACCAGACTGTTGCACTCTATTGGCTCTAGTTCAATGGAAAATGTATTCAATGTATTTTAAGTGATTTATAAGTTAAAAGTCATTCAAATTCAGCTATTTTGCGTACATCTAATTTGCATCTAAAATTATTTATACATAAAGTATAGGGATGTCGATATATTGATTATTGATCTGCACACTATATTATCTAAATATTTTTGAGGCATTGATATATTAAAATTAGCTGACATTTAAATTAGAAGCTAATTTGAATTCTTTCCAATTCACTAATTTCGCCTCTGTTTAACAATCTGGCGTAATAGCGTTGGGACATCACAAGTGGGTGATATAACATTTACTGAAGACAGAAGCAGTCATGATCACACACACACACACACACACACACACACACACACACACACACACACACCGAGCTGATGGCAGTCCAAAGTTACGAAGGTTTTTGTACTTCTTCAAGAATGAACAGTGACGTTGATGAGTTTGCAGGTTAGTGTATGAAACTGGTGTAACTGCGCAAACTGAACGATTAAAAATGGCGACGTTTATTATGCAATTTCTCTGCAAGTAGCCTTGAATAGATCTTTCAAGCTGTCAAACCACAAAAAGACATACTTGTAACTGAAAAACATTGTGTAGGCTATATGAAAGATACATATACACAATAGATCATCCAGTGAAATATGTTTGAAAGATAACGAGCAGCCCAATTTATATCTGAAAAAATCCTGATATATCGATAATAATCGGAAAAATCTTCCTATTATCGATGCTTCGAAAAAGGCATTGATCCCAAGCATATATATATATAACATAGAATATATATATATATATATATATATATATAACAAAGAATATATATAACAAATGACTACCTGCCAGTGGAATTATGGCACCCACAGGAGTGAGGTCCACTATGGTATAGCTGCTGGGACTGATGCAATCGTCCAGTTTAATGAGTCTCTCTTTTGAACACTGAGACATACCATGATCACTAGTAATGATAATGTTTATTTTCCCCAATAATCCCGTTTTGTTGAGCTGCTCCATCAGTAAACCTACAAGACTGTCCACTTCCTTCAGAACCCGAGCCATCTCTGTTGGGTTATCAGGGCCATAGCGGTGGCCCGTCCGATCAGGTTCTTCCCAGTATAGAGAGGCAAACTTAACCGATTTGTCCTCGGTCATCCACTTCGTCAAGTTTCCCAGCCTCTCTTGGAAGGTCACCCTTGAGTCATATTCAAATTTGTATTGTAATGTGTGGTTTTGAATATTCACGTTTGTTCCTGGCCACATAGCGGATGCTGCTTTGTAACCGGACTCCTCTACAGAGACCCAAATCGGTGTGGCTTTGTCCCACCAGAAAGGATCGCTGCTATTTTGAACAGAGAAATGCTTTTTCTCCACGGGGTCGTACATCATACTGGCAAGTATCCCATGGCTCTCCGCGTACAGTCCCGTGACGAGACTGTAATGATTGGGAAAGGTTTTCGTCGTAAAGACATTGGTTAGCTCACGTACAAGGATGCCGTCGGAGAAGAACTTTTCAAGATTGGGTAATGAGTACTTTTTCAGATAGTCTGCCCGAAAACCATCAAAAGACACTAGAAGCAATGGCGGCGTATTGTTGCCGGACTCTGGCACCGTTCCACTTGTGGTTGGCATGGAAAGGGTTAACCCACTATAGACGATGAGCGCACACAGATAAAAGCGAAACTGCATCGTGTGGCAGGATATGGGTTGTGGGAGTCACTTCCTTCACTGTGAACATTAAAAAGACAATTCATATCAGTCAGTAGTAGTGAAAGCCCCAAACAACAAAACCGTTTACCCACAAGCCAACATGTGAACAACTCATAATCCCTCCCTCCACCAACTTCTCCATTTACTGACCACTAAATCTCTCCTTAACTTGTGACAGTTACGTACCCATACCTTACCATCCCACCCTTACCTGCATATTATTAATAGCTTGTTTGCAGTCACGTGATTCTTATGACGTGTGAAATTCAGATGGAGGGCAAGAAGTGAAAAACAGAATGGACGAGATGGAGGAAAGTCTGTACTGTCCTAGTTTAGACGCTATTACGAGAGAAAGGTATAAACAGAGAATCATCACATATGTTGGGCGTGATCCTTATGTTTTAAAGAGGAGCGTTTTTCAACTGAACACTTGCCTGCCATCGAGGCAGTAGCTATAAGCAACTGCCTTGTCCTTCAGACATCGTTCTACTCCAGAAAACAAATGAAAACATACAAAAGTATGGAGGCATACCACTTTTATGTTAGTGGTTGGGTCAACGACCTCGGTACCAAGGTGCTCTCCTGGTACGACTGTCGTTTGGTTTTCGCCCGGGCGAGTGGCATTTCTTTTTTTGGCCTGTGGATAAACCTAGCAACAAACATTAAACGCTGCGGCGCCTCTCGATGTTAGCGTTACGGTTGTTTACTTTACATGATTAGGTTAACCACTCTCAAAGGTCCGCTGGAATGCCTTTAAAGACATGGATCATCCCGAAACATGACGGAGAAGTCATTGCAGCTCATTGCAATTGCATGGTAGGGTAAGTTGGTGGCTCAGCGGTTAAGGCTCTGGGTTATTGACCAGAAGGTCGGGGGTTCAAGCCCCAGCACCGCCAAGACACCACTGTGTGACCCTTGAGCAAGGCCCTTGATCCTATCTGCTCCAGGGGCGCCGAATCATGGCTGACCCTGCACTCTGTCCCCAGCTTAGCTGGGAAATGTGAAAAATAAATAATTTCACTGTATATATGCATAAATGTATGTATAATGTGTGACAATTGATCAATTTATTATTTATTTTTAAGTTATTTAATTTCGTCTGCAAAGACTTTGTAATTAGCTTCGCTATCGTTACGTATTTTTGTTCAGTTACAGGGGTACAAACTCAAAGAAAATAAAAAACAACACAGCTAATGTTACTTAAACATAGCCACATAAGTTGTATTTACATTTATGCATTTGGCAGATGCTTTTATCCAAAGTGACTTACAGTGCACTTATTACAGGGACAATCCCCCCAGGAGCAACCTGGAGTTAAGTGCCTTACTCAAGGACACAATGGTGGTGGCTGTGGGGATCGAACCAGCAACCTTCTGATTACTTACCTTTGACGAAGTGGTCACCTGCACACATGAGCATTATCCGACTCGGCACCTCCAGACCGCAGACGCAGCCATTTTTCCAACGTTTTTCAGTCAATTTCTTGCATTTTTCCCCTTATGAACAACAACTTTTGGTACACGATAAACGCTCATTGTGGTTTCTCGGATTGGTCGATTTGAGCAACCGTAAATGATGCAAAACATAGGCATTTTGAGTTTGTGATCACTTCCTGCCCTCCATCTGCATTTCGCGCCACAGCAACGCAGTGACATCATACGCAAACAAGCTATGGATTTATACTGCATATTTAAAGAGACAGTTCACTGAAAAATAAAAATCATGTATGCCCTCATGATGTTTTATCAGATCTAAATGTTGTAAACAACCTCTCTTTGACCCAGAGACACATTTTGAGTTTTATGCACTCTAGTACAAAAGCAATTAAAATTGTTATACAGTATGCGCCAACATTTAAATGATATATCTCTGCAATGGTTTGGACTGGAAACACAATAATATCTTTCCTTTTCACTTTAGTGCATGCATAAACCTCAAAATGTGTTGCTTGGTCAAAGTTTATATATACACATCATTGAATGTCATTGTATAGTATAACCTGTTGCTCAAAGCACGACAACATAGAACTTTACCTATATTCATCAACATTACTCTAATAGTAATAATTACAAATCTTGTTTTTTAATGAAGGTTAATGGTGATGAATTTAAGTCTTTATCCTATAAACTCTTCCTAACATTTGAATACTTATGGATAACAATCAAATCAATTGTACATATTAGTATTATTAATATGCAGAACTTTTATGTAATATGAGGAAGTGGTTCAGGAAACAAAGAGGCTCTTGACTAAATGATGCTAAGCAGGTGCATAACATACGGTGTACTGGATCAAACTCACTAGAGATGCTCAGTATAAAATATACAGGCTGCTAAAAACTCATTTATACTTCAAAATGTATTTATTTTTTATACTTTCTATCAATTGGCCTTTTCGATGACCTGCTGTTTACAATAAAGAAATTTGCAACCAACAATGCAAAACTTGACACTGTATGACACTACGATCACATTAGTTAATGACGTAATGCTTATGAGATAGCTGACCAATGAATGTTTTGGTCAAACTTGCTCATTTAGGAGCCCAAAAACACAGACAAGCAGCAATAATATCAACCTACCTTTCAGTTTGGGACGTTAGGACGTGTAAAGTTTACATGCAGACACATTAAAGCGACGCTAATCTCGCTCTGACTTGATATAGTCCGGTTTCTGTTTTTGATGCGGCTTCTCGCGCTTCCTCAAACGCAGTGCCAGCATGACGTCATAACTTGACTGACATATGGCGCAGCCGACAGGATTGCGCGGAAGAGCGCGCGGTACGTCCCACTGCAGGTGCCCCTACTGATCTGTTGACATATTAGATGTAAGGGAAACAGATGATGTAAATAAATGATGGCAGTTCAGACACTTAGAAAAAACTGTAAAACAAGGCACTTAAAAAAATACCAGTACTTAAATAAAATTACATAAAAGTACAATCAAATAAATAAAATATTAAAGAAACTGACATAAAATGCATAAAATGCATTTAAACGACAAACAAAATAATAAAAATAATTTATAAATAAACCGAAAGTCTTTCGATTTATTTAAAAAAAAAAAAAAAAATCATTTGCTATGGGAAGTTATTGCAGCGGTTTTCCAGAAAACAAATATTTTTTTTTTTTATTTAATTTTTTATTTTATTTATTTTTGAGACAGTACAGGGAATGTACAACACGGAGTCAGACCAATGCAGCAAAGTGGATAAATTATTAACAATAAGGCACTTAAATACATTTACAATATACAATTTTATACATTTCAATGGGAGGATTTTCAGGACTTTTTTCAAACCAAATTATTTTTGCAATTGCGTTTTCAATTTGTAGGCGCATAAATTGTGACATAATCCAAATGCAATTGCAAATTGCATATTACAGTTTGCATTGTCATTTACACAAATGTGCAAAGTCTGCAAAATTTCATTTGGAAAATCAAAGTCCATTTGCAAGAGCATTTCTAAATGTTTTACGAGTTGTGACCCTGTCATATTGAAAAAGCAATCTTAATAACCTATTTGCTATTTCACTTCCTCGGCGTCCCAAATGGAGCCAATTCCCTTTACACTTGCATTTACCTTGCCTCACACAGTCACCTGTCAATCAGTTGGCGGTGGGAATTTATACTGTGGGGCGAGTTTGTAATTGGAAGTGACGTTAGTCACAATCGACAGTATTTTAGAGCACCTGCCGCCTTGCTGTCAATATCCAAGAAGAAGATGTGCGTTTGTGTACATTATTTTATTTTAACTTTCCACTAGGGATGGGAAATGATGCTGAGGGAATCTCTGCTAAGTGTGTGCCATGTGCGAATATGATTCAATGAAATAATAATAATAATAATAATAATAATACATACAATGTCGGCCAAAAGTTTGGAAAAATGTACAGATTTTTGCACTTATGGAAAGAAATTGGTATTTTTATTCACCAAAGTGGCATTCAACTGATCACAAAGTTTAGTCAGGGCATTACTGATGTAAACAATTACTATTACAATTTGAAACAAATGTTCAGCGCTTCTGAAACTACTTCATAGAGTTCTCGTAAAAAAATCATCCACGTGCATCAATGTCAGCTTTGCAGATCCTTGTTATTCTAGCGGTCAGTTTGTCAGATACTAAGGTGGCATTTCACCCCACACTTCCTGTAGCTCTTCACCTTTCACCCCACACTTCCTGTAGCACTTCACCTTTCACCCCACACTTCCTGTAGCACATGACATTTCACCCCACACTTCCTGTAGCACACGACCTTTCACCCCACACTTCCTGTAGCTCTTCACCTTTCACCCCACACTTCCTGTAGCACATGACCTTTCACCCCACACTTCCTGTAGCACATGACCTTTCACCCCACACTTCCTGTAGCACTTGCCATAGATGTGACTGTCCTGTGGGGCACTTCTCACACACCGTACAGTCCAGCTGATCCCACAAAAGCTCAATGGGGTGAAGATCCGTAACACTCTTTTCCAATTATCTGTTGTCCAATGTCTGTGTTTCTTTGCCCACTCGAACCTTTTCTTTTTGTTTTTCTGTTTCAAAAGTGTCTTTTTCTTTGAAATTCTTCCCATAAGGCACCCCTGAGTCTTCTCTTCACTGTTGTACATGAAACTGGTGTTGAGCGGGTAGAATTCAATGAAGCTGTCAGCGGAGGACATGTGAGGCGTCTATTTCTCAAACTACAGACTCTGATGTACTTCTCCTCTTGTTTAGTTGTACATCTGGTCTTCCACATCTCTTTCTGTCCTTGTTAGAGACAGTTGTCCTTTGTGTTTGAAGACTGTAGTGAACACCTTTGTATGAAATCTTCAGATTTGTGTCAATTTCAAGCATTGTATAGCCTTCATTCCTCAAAACAATGATTGACTGACGAGTTTCTAGAGAAAGCTGTTTCTTATTTGCCATTTTTGACCTAATATTGACCTTAAGACATGCCAGTCTATTGAATACTGTGCAACTCAAAAACAAAAACAATGTTAAGCTTCATTTAACAAACCAAACAGCTTTCAACTGTGTTTGATATAACGGCAAGTGATTTTCTAGTACCAGATTAGCAATATAACATGATTACTTAAGGATAACGTGTTGGAGTGATGGCTGCTGGAAATGGAGTCTGTCTAGATTTTATCAATAGTGATGATGCTGTTTTTTACATCAGTAATGTCCTGACTATACATTGTGATCAGTTGAATGCCACTATGGTGAATTAAAGTTCCAATTTCCTTCCGAAACAGCAAAATCTGTACATACTACCAACGGCAATTAAATAATGTGTTCTAATTATTTAGTTGTTTTTAATGCTATTTGTGAGACAGGATATATGATCATGTAATATGAAAGCCATTTCTACTTAGACTTAAACTTGAAGCACTCACGTGACTTCACAGTCAGGCCAGAGCCCTTCTGAATGTTGAACCTACACACTTAGCTTAGAATAGTGTTACACAGACATTCACAAGCGAGGAGACAAGAGGACGTTCTTTCTGTAGGGATGTCATGATGCTGATTGCTGAATAAGGGCCGTAACTCGTAAAGCATTAGACATTCACTTGCATATGTACATTGTTTTTCAATTTAAATTTGGCAGTCTTTGTGTAAATGAAAATGCAAATAGTAATATGCAATTTGCAATTGCATTTGGATTGTCACAATTTATGCATCCACTAATAGAAAACACAAATACAGTAGTCCTGTATATCCTCCCATACAATGCAATGATAAATACACAAGTGAAATAAAATAATAGTAAAAAATATAAACAAACAAACAAACAAAAAACTCTGCAGATAACACACTCAGATGCAAACATATTTTTTTTAGCAAAAGAGATGTTTTATAGCTTTCTTGTTAGACGCAGGGCATAGCGAGTCATAAAATAATTTTTATTTAATACGAAAAAGCCTAAAGTCATTTTTTGCTGCAGCGATTTTGCATTTGTGTCACTGCATTTGAGGCAGAAAGTCGAGGTGCGCTCCTGCGTGACGCGACGCGTACACAGTGCGCTCACAACCGCACGCGCTGCCATCCTGAGGTCAACCAATCAGAGCGTTCTCATTATCATCAGCGATGCGCAACGCGTCGGTCTGTATGGACGGAATCGTGACGTCGACTTCCCCGACTTCGTTTACGCGACGCGACACAGACGCTCTCTGACGCATACAGCGTTGGACTATCAGTGACTAAACGCACTTTTAATAAGGTAGGTTGTTTTTAGAACATGTTTGTTCCTCGCATCTCCGGTGCGTTAGTCTCTGTGAGCGCTGTCATTATAATGTCTGAGTCTTGCGTCTTGGTTATTTCCTTTCTCGTGAGACTGTATTTGAAGGAATGACGCCACAGCAGCAGCAGCAGCAGCAGAGCTTTCACCCTCTGAACATTAACGCGGATTGTAAGTTTTTAGGGAGAGATAGAACTGTGTGGAAGGCTTATCTTAAAAAATGTAAATTATCGTTTTTAAATTTGCATAACAATTCATTTCTAATCAAATAGGCTATAGGCTACCCTTTCACCTGGTTAGTAAAATAACGAGTTCGAGTTGGTGTGTGTGTGTGCGCGCGCGCGTGTGTAAAAGAGAAACTATTAACATGATTATCATATACTGTATGGGTAAATCTCATGAAAACATATATATATAAAAAATAGAAAATTTTAGATCTACTTTAGCATATCCTTATTGCAAATGTGCTTAATTTTCATGGAAATAATGTCTCAATGCAAAAAAAAAAAAAAAGGCTTAATTTTCTTATATACAGTTTTGTATATTAGAAAATTACGTTTTTTTTTTGTTTTTGTTTTTTTTTGTTGTTGCATTGAGACATTTTCAAACATGATATTCTGAAGTAGATCTAAAACCACTTTAATCATGCCATCAGAACATACTTCAAGGGATAGTTCACCTAATAATTAAAATCCTGTCATCCTTTACGTACGTTTCTCATTTCCGTGGAGCACAAAAGATGTTAGGAAGAATGTTAGGAACTGACAGCTTCAGTCACCATTCACTGAAAAGCTGAAGTACGTAACTTTTATCATTGTTAAAATACTCTCTTCAATCCCAGCTTCTTATGCGGAAACAACTTTAAATCATGCATAGGTTCATTTACTCGAAACCTGTAAACACTGTGTCACTGTGGGGCTATAAAAATTCCTGTGTTTGTTTTGAGCGACCTGCTTAGACCTGCCCCAACAACATTACTCAACCAATGGTGTGAGTTGGGGGCGGGACTATCTGACTGTTTGAACAACACCAGACGAAGGGGCGTATTCGAAAATCTGTTTTGAAAACATTGTTTATTTTTGCAATTCCGTACGGTGGCGCTAGTGCCGCAGATATGACATACTTCAGCTTTAAGGTTATTTTCGTAACCACGCTAGGCAACGCGCAACGACCGTTCGCTACATCTTATCTCATTTTCGTGAGAGCGAAAATTCTAAGTACAATTTTAGTGGATTTAGAATGAATGAAAATACCACAACTTCATGGCCAAGCCCTTTGACTCATTAACATATCGCATAGCGCTCTTAAAATAGGGCCCTTATAGTGTGGGAAAAAGTTGCAATTAAAGTGAATGGTGACTGAGGCTGTAATTTTGCTTAACATCTACTTTTGTTCTGTTGAAGAAAGAAATTAATACGTTTTGGAACAACATTAGGGTGAGTAAATGATGACAGAATTTTCATTTCTGTGTGTACTGGCCCTTTAAGACTCCATTACTTACATGGTACATAGTGACCTCTCAATATCTCTATTGTATCACATGAGTTTTGTTATGGCTCATGATTCATGAGCAGTCCATCCACGTCTCAAATGACACAGTATGTTATTACACGATTATTTTCACATGCCAAACTGAATCCTGTGAGATCAGCTTCTGTGCCAGCATTCAAATGTTCTTTTCTTATCTGATTAATTAGATATGTTTTTGGCATCGTGACAATGGTCTACACATAGACCCGGCATGTGCTCATGACAGTCATGCCAAAATACAGATATGTGGCAAACTTTCCTCTTTCAGAGACAAGAGTCCCGTTGAGCTGAATGACACAGTGGTTTTGGTGTGAATCGGGACATCACAAAAACACATTGCTGTGGGAAAGGTTTTGTGTCCAATCCATCACTTTTCAACAGTAGACTCTCTCGGTTGGGGCAACTTTTTGATAAGTCATCCAAGTATTTTTCTTTAAAGCTGCGGCGCATAATGTATTTCAGTGTAAAATACTTTCTCATATCCTAGTCTCATATGCAGAGACACCTATAAGCAAGACATTTGTTGATGATTTTGCCATATAGTGTGAACTTTGTGGCTCTGTGACACTTTCAAAACATTGCTCTGTTTGTTTGAGCATACCAAGCATCCTGAAATCGCATTGTGGGCGTGAGTTTGGGATGGGACAGTCTGTTCATCGGAATATCTCTTCGCCTTTAATTCACAATAGTGAGCAATCTCATGGAAAGTCTATTACTAGTGGTTCAGAACGTGCATAATGTGATTCCAAAATACGATAAACGCTGGTAATGGCCAGATCCACCAGAGTATTTGAATTCCCCATCAGTATTTTCCATGCAATATAATCTGATGGGGTTGTTTGGTTGATGAGAACTGGAATCAGACTGAGAGCCGGATTGGACTCAAGGGGTTCCCAGTTTAGCAGTCAGCTGCTGTGTCCTAGTTCCACTACTCCACCTCAACCAAAGCAGACTGTGACCATATACGTGTAAACAGTTTGCTTCCACACAACAGGATGAAGTGCTTTTAAATTATGAGACATTTTATGCTGTAGCAAATGCATTAATTAAAAGCATTGTGCTTAATTCCTGTAACAGTGACTCTCACATTGAAAGTCAAAACTTCCTAAAGGAATTTCTATCATAATTTGCAATCAATAAAGAGATCAAATCAGAACCTGTTAACGGTGAAGTGTGTAATTATGTTTCGCTTATGTTGGTTTAAATAACTTCCTGTTATTCTGCAAAGTTGGTTTAAAGGGCTTTTTCAAAATCCTTAAGCCAAGACCAAGATTTCTTACTCTAACTCCTCCTAGAGCTTTCAAGCTACATCCCTTAAAATTGGTACAGACCTTCAGACCATTCTGGAATAGTGTGCCGTGTCTTTTCTAACTGATCGGACTTATGGTTTTCCCACAGCAGACAATCAAATATTGGAAACATCACAAAGACCTACACTAATGGAAGTTTCAAATTGTCCAGTGCAACTGTCAAAAATTCAATTGTAAACAAACCCACAAACCCACAAAAGGCCTTTAATCTGCTTTATGTTGCTCTCTCTCTCTCTATCTGTCTGATGGTTTATCTGACTATCCAACTAGCTGGATGTTTGTCTCAAAAACGAATTTGATATTAAAGCTGAAGTTTGTAACTTTTCAGTGTTAAAATACATTCTTCTGTCCCAGCTTAATATTCAGAAACAACAAGTAAACCATTCATAGGTTAATTTTATCGAAAACTGTAAACACTGTGTCTTTGTTGCGCTATAAAAGTCCTGTGTTTGTTCTGAGCGACCCGCATAGACCCGCCCCAACAACATTACTCAACCAGTGGTGTGAGTTGGGGGCGGGACTATCTGACTGTTTGAATAAAACAGTGGAAAGCTGTTATGAAAATATTGCTAATTCTTGCAATTCCGTACGTTGGTGCTAGTGTCCCAGAAACGACATACTTCAGCTTTGAAAAGCATCCTCCTGTCTTAGTATAATATGTACAATCAACTGAAAGCAAGACATTCGTAGATTGGTTTTACCAAAACGCCAACAATGTAAATAATGTAGCGCTATCAAATATTGCTCTTTGTTTGACCAGCCCGACCACAAATTTCCAAAATGTACAGAAGGATGGCAGGAGAAGAGTATGGGGGGAGTGTTCGGAAAACCTGTTCGAAAATAGTCATCTTTTTGCAATTTGGTGGCATTAGTGGTGCAAAATTACACATTTGACCTTTAGGAATCAAATAAGATCCTACTGGATAAAATGACATTACCATTCAGTATACATTCAGCTCATATTCTCAGGCCACGTCCACACTAATTGTTTACATTTGAAAACGCATTGATTTCGCTGCTTTGACGCATCTCGTCCACACTGGAACAGCATTTTTCTCCATTTTCGAAAACGCTCTCCATTACCACAAAAGAACAGTGGTTTAAAACAAATTAGAGTGGAGTGGTGGTGGTGTAGTGGTCTAAAGCACATAACTGGTAAACTGGTAATCAGAAGGTTGCTGGTTTGATCCCCACAGACACCACCATTGTGTCCTTTAGTAAGGCACTTAACTCCAGGTTGCTCCGGGGGGGATTGTCCCTGTAATAAGTGCACTGTAAGTCGCTTTGGATAAAAGCGTCTGCCAAATGCATAAATGTAATCTAAATGTAGAGTGGGTGTGGCCTCAACATAATAGTTTGTTCAGTTGGATCAGATTCTTAGAGGATTGGTGAAGTATTGAAGAAATCCCATTAGCATTCCTTTAGGAGTCCCACGGTCACACTTGAGTTAGATTAGATTAGATTCAACTTTATTGTCATTGTACAGAGTACAAGTACAAAGACAACGAAATGCAGTTGTTTTCACATATCCCAACTAAGCTGGGGTCAGAGCACAGGGTCAGCCATGGTACGGCGCCTCTGGAGCAGATGGGGTCAAGGGCCTCGCTCAAGGGCCCAACAGTGGCATCATGGCAGTGTTGAGGCTTGAACCCCTGACCTTCAGGTCAGTAACCCACAGCCTTGACCACCAAGCCACCACTACCCCTTATACGGAGTTACAGTATATGGTAATGCATTGATTGGAAGTGTTGACCATTATGGTCTAGGCTAATTGTAATAATTATTGAATGCATGTTTTTTTTCACATGATGAATCTTCACCTGTGCATAAAGCACAAAAATATTGTTGTCGACACCATAGAAACATTGGTATAAGTGTTGTTCTCCAGACATTTTACAATGGATTGGTTTGTCTATTCATAGAAAACACTATTCATTCAAACATTAAGATTCTTACGGTCTGTCCTGGCAAGTCTTGTCGCGTTTGTCCCAGCCAACTCTAATGTATCACATTTTGGTTTCTTAAATGTATTTACCCCTTTTCTTTGTATATGTTATGCAAAAGGATTAGTGCTCGCTATTTAATCAAGAGTCAACTCTCGAGTCTACAAGGAAGTTGACAATATGAAAGGAGACTTAACTAGTAAAACAAGTGTTAGTACACTGCTGTGTTGATATAAACGGTCCCCATTAAGGAACAGCACAGGTATGTAAAGTTTCCTTTCAATGAAGATTTGTAGATTTTGTATGCAAGACAGTTTAGCAACTTGAGTTTAATATTTCAATGTGACGTTTTTAAATGACATGCAGTATTGTTTGTATTTTCAATTGGATTTCAGATGCCTCAGACATCATCCAGAGAGCTTCAATGGAAAACATCAACAACTTGAATCATTGAATCAAAGTGGGAAAAATATGAAAGAAAGAAATTAGAAATGTCTTCAATTATACTTTATAACTAGCGTTTGTGATCTGAATGTTCTCAAAACAAGGAGAGCTTCGCATATCCATTAAAACTCGCATTTTGGATGGAAATCTTTCAAGTTTTGGAACTATTACTGGAGACATACTGGTTTCTTAAACAATTTCCAGTGGTGTTGGTCTGCCAGAAGTGGTAATCCCACTTTTCCAGTAAACGCTTATTTGTAGAAATGTTCATGAAGCCATTGACAATGTCACGTGGAGCTGAAACCTTAAAAAATGCAGAAAGCCTCGCTGCATGTCAGGATGACCATCTGTCCAGTTTGAAGGCTTTGACCGAGAAGCTCAAACTCGAGACCAAAAAGTCGTCTTACCTGGACTGGAGAACACAGCTGGAAGCAATGCTAGCGCAGAGCCATAAAGTCTCAGAGACTTTACCGGTGCCTAGCGAAGCACAGGAACAAAGATTCTCAGATCCTCTTAAGCGGGTAAAGCCTTCGTTGAGCACTGGGGTGTCCCATGGAGAGATGCCGATGAGATTTGAAAATGTAGACCAAGCATTGGAGTGGATAAGGAAAGAGCTGGTAGGTTGGGTTTGTCTGCATAAACTGATAACTCGATAAACTGTTGTGGTCACATGTTCTATAAAGGCTGTATATGGGTGTTGCTTCAACTTTGGGTAACTTAATGTCCCAGGGGTTGATTTTTATTCAAACAAATAGATGAAGGTCTCATTAAAACTGAATTGTAAACTTTTTATCAGGCCTTCGTCATTTATATTTGGTACTCTTCAAATGCCTTTTATTTATACATTCACTGAGCACTTTATTAGGAACACTCTGCTCATAAAGGGCCCGACATGGTCTTGTCCTGTTGTAGTCCATTCGTCTCAAGGTTCGACGTGTTGTGCAGTCTGAGATGCTGTTCTGCTCACTACAATTGTACAGAGGGGTTATCCGAGTTACCGCAGCCTTTCTGTCCGCTCGAACCAGTCTGGCTGTTCTCTGTTGACCTCGCTAATCAACAAGGCGTTTCCGTCCGCAGAACTGCCACTCACTGGATGTTTTTTGGATTTGGTACCATTCTCTTTACAATCTAGAGAGACTGTTTAGTGTGTAAATCCCAAGAGATCAGCAGTTACAGAAATAGTCAAACCTGCACCAACAATCATGCCACATTTGAAATCACTGAGATCAAATTTTTTCCCCATTCTTATGGTTGATGTGAACATTAACTGAAGCTCCTGACCCGTATCTGCATGATTTTATGCACTGCACTGCTGCCTCGCGATTGGCTGATTAGATAATTGCACGAGTAATTAGGTGTACAGGTGTTCCTAAAGTGCTCAGTGAGCGCAGATTTAACAGTTTTAGTCTTAGACCCATGGCGGCATGGTGGTGCAGCGGTTAGCACTGTCGCCTCACAGCAAGAAGGTCGTGGGTTCAAACCCCGGTTGCCCCGGCCTTTCTGTGTGGAGTTTGCATGTTCTCCTCGTGTCTGCGTGGGTTCTCTCCGGGTGCTCCGGCTTCCTCCCACCATCCAAAGACATGCAGGCTAGGCTAATTGATGTCTCCAAAAATTGCCCTAGGTGTGGATGTGAGTGTGAATGGTTGTCTGTATATGTGTGGCCCTGTGATGGACTGGCGACCTGTCCAGGGTGTCCCTGCCTTTCGCCCAATGTTAGCTGGGATAGGCTCCTGTGAACTTATCCTGTGTGACCCTGTACACAGGATAAGCGGTTGTGGATGGATGGAGTCTTAGACCCAGACTTTCAATATTAAACTATGAAAATCCATTATAAAAATGCTAATTATTACATGTTTTAAAACTATAATTATCTAAAGGAACACCACACCAAAATGTGGTCCAAAATCCGCACCAAACAATTTTGCCCCAAATTAAGTTTTGTCAAAAGTTAGTGCACTTGTTAACCAAGTGGTCAAAAGTGTCATTGAAGAGCAACTTCTTAGTCTACTTTTTGAAATGTTGCTTGTTTATTACACCACCTTTAAGAATATGTTTATATAGATAGTACTGCAACTGTTTACCTTCTCTCTTTCCTCTGCCGTAGACTGAGATGCGTTTGCAGGACCAGCACCTAGCACGTCAACTAATGCGTCTACGCAGTGACATTAACAATCAGCGAATCGTGCAGACGTGTAACCAACATCGCAAGATGCTGAACGATGCTACGTTTGAGCTGGAGGAGAGAGATGATATGTCTGATTTGTGTGATGTCCCCGTGTCTCCTGGATTAGGCCTCTCTACGCCGCTGAAGGTCATTGGGGTCACCAAGATGAACATCAACACCAGACGCTTCTCCCTGTGCTAGCATGTGTATATGTGATTAGCGTGCAGTGCAAGTGAATGATTGTGTGTTTTCATAGATTATAAAATGGATTAGTATAATTTTGAATGTATTTTCTGAACGTCTCTGATATTGTACTTTGCCTTACCGTAGAGTCATCATGAAACGCTGTTACCAACCCATTTCTGAGTGAAACAGGATATTCAATGAGGAAGAAAGTAGAGCGGGACTTGATTTTATCCGTTGGGAGTTGATAGTGGGTGTTACATAAAAGGATGGAGACAGGTGATTAGAGGGGAGGGGCTGAAAAAATAAGAGTACTTGGTGACGTCTCTGAGGTGGAGCAAGTTATTACATTTTGTTGAAAAATTACGGCTTTTTAAAAACATGCACCACATGCATACAGCGTTCCCACCCTATTTGCTTGTTATCTGTAAGCCAGTCCGCTCACTCACATGTGACATGTCAAGCCAATTGCTCGCATGGTGCTAGCTGATTGATCCTTTGACAAGTAATCAACGTTTTTATGTTTCTAAAAACATTGTATATATATATATATATATATATATATATATATATACATATATACAATATACAATATATATATATATATATATATGTGTATATATATGTATACATGCATACACTGCTGTTCAAAAGTTTGGGGTCACTTTCATTTTTTCTCCCACATTTTAGAATAATAGTGAAGTCATCAAAACTATGTAATAACAGAAATAAATCAAAAATAAGTTACATTTTAGCATCTTAAAAATAGCCACCCTTTTCCTAGAATCATGCACTCTTGGCTTTTTCTCAAGCAACTTCTTGAGGTTTCACCCTGGGATGCTTTTTAAACAGTATTGAAGGAGTTCCCATTTATATGCTGGGCACTTATTGGCAGCTTTTCTTTATTATTCAGTCCAAGTCATCCCATTCAAAAAAAAATAAAACATTTTAAATAAAATTTTAGTTTTGTAATGAAATAAATTAATATGTTGACACAATTATATTTTTGTCTACAAATATAATTTCAAACATTTAAGCATATGCCTTCAGATCCAAAATATTTTTAAGATCATGAGAAACATTTCTTCAAGTGACCCCCAAACTTTTGAACGGGTGTATGTGTATATATATATATATACTCCATATACAGTGTGTTTGTGTATATACAGTATATATAATGTGTGTTTGTGTATATATATATACACATACAGGGTTGGGGAGTAATGGGATACATGTAACAGAATTATGGATTTAAATACCAAATATAAGTAACTGTTTTCATTGGTATTTAGAATACAGTTACATTCAAAAAGTATTTTGATTACTGATGAGATTCATTTGCATTTTATTGTAATTTTTTCATTTAATATTTAGTCCTTTCAGATGGAAAACATTTATACATATAAATGATGTGATCCAAAGTGCATTTGAACAGCGGTGAAACACTTTCTTATGATGTGTTACATTCATACGAGCAGTTGGAGAAGTAATATTGAAGTTTGGAGCAGAAGAAATAGAAATAAACCTTGTGTAAATTGTTAGCTTTATGCTAAGCTAACATGCTATTTCTAGCCATTTAACATTTTACATGTTACCAGACACGATCATATTTATTTATCAAGAAAATTCACATTGGATCATAATTATTTTTTTCTTGTTTGATCTTTGATATTAGGGCAAAAATCTTATTCTTGTATTGTTTTACTGTAAAAAATATTTAAAAATCCTTAAAACAAGATCAATTTGATTGCTCTTGTTTTAGAAATAACACTGCATGAGATATTTGGGTTTTTCAGAGAATGTATTTTTAACATGTGTATTTTGTCTTACAGTACTGACAGAGTTTTTATAGTCAAAACAAGTGAAAAATCAAGTAGTAATCCGAAGTATTTAGATTACATTACTGACCTGGCGTAATCTAACGGAATACATTACAAATTACATTTTACAGCATGTAATCTGTAGTGGAATATATTTCAAAAGTAACCCTCCCAACCCTGTATATATACTACAGTGTGTGTGTGTGTGTGTGTGTGTGTGTATATATTGATGTATATTGAAGAGTTGATTAACAACAATGCAGCAAATTAGACATTGCTAAAAAAAAAAAATATGTTTATTTTATTTTCTCAGTTTTAAAATCATGTTACAGACTTTAAAATTTTTTTGCATTTATATATATATATATATATATATATATATATATATAGAACTATATATTTGAATTCCGACAATGATCTCTAATATTGTGGGTGGGCCCAGGTCCACTCCGGCCCACCTGTGGCTACGCCCTTGATTCCTTCATTTAATAATTGAATATGAATCTGTCTTTAATATCGTACATATCCTAGCCCTTAGCTAATTAGCAGTCAAGAGAGAACTGTACAGAACAATTAAAGCTCATAATGATTGCAACTTGCAAGTTAATTCATTTATAAACTATGATTGAAATGTAGTTTTGCTCTGCTATGTCTGAGAATGGCTGTTTCAGTGTGACAATAAAAGCCTTCTGTTGCTCACAAATCTTGCTGAAATACAGGATGAATCTTTGAAATGTGACTCATCCCACAATGTTAGTGTTACGGACAGGGCTGGAATGGTAATCAGGCATACCGGGCATTTTCCCGGTGGGCCGATGCACTTTGGGGCTCATCAGGGGTGGACTGGCCATCGGGAGAACCGAGCGGGCCGGTGGGTCGGCTTAAAATGAGCCGCCACGTTACGCAGAACAGGCGATTTATCTTCCCAGTCCAGCCCTGGTTACGGACTCGAATGATACCTCAAATCATGTAGCTTGTGAAGAGGGATGTGGAATTACTTTGCTAAATCATGGGACTTCTGGAATTCTTTATTCTGGACAATAAAAACAAATCCCATAGGCTAACATTGAAGGAGGGACCTGATCCATTACATTTCAGAATACTATGCCACCATAATCACACAAGTCCTCGTAGTAAAAGGTTCAGACCGAGTCATCGTACAGATTTAATACTGTGTGTGTCATTTTGCATCTATGAAATGAACTATGTGTTTCTTATGCAACATTTTCACGCACAGCTATTGTTAAGATAGGTGTGTATCCATCACTACTTAACAAACCTGTCCTTTGTGTATTTAACCTGTTTGTTCAGTCATTCGAGGGTTAGGCCAACAGATGTTAAAACAGGCAGCGAATAGCTTAAATAACTCTGCTAAGCCGTTTGTGGTCGGAACAACGCTTTACACTTTGAGAATCACCTGTGATGAGAGACTGCACAATGCAAGTGCCGTGGAACTTCAGATTTGGAATAGTCATTCTTGGGGACTCAGCTGTAGGAAAGTCTTCTCTTCTGCATCGCTTTACTGAAGGGACGTTTGATGAATCCAGACAGTCTCCACTGGGAATTGATTTCAAGGTGCATAATATGAACTTGGATCCTGATATTGTGATCAAACTGCTTCTTTGGGACACTGCAGGTCAGGAGAGATTCAGGTGAGCCATGCAATATTTTACATGAATATATTGAGAGTGGAATCAGGGAATTATGGGAAGTGTAGTCCGGGAGAGATGACAGTGGATCGTGACTGAAATTTCATGAGATGCACCTGACTGTCAAACACATATTGAGCTACACATAACACAAAATCTACACGTGTGTAATGTATGTGTAACTTATGTGTAGCTTCTGTGTATATTCTACATAGATGCACAACTTACATCATTTCATTAGTACACCCAAATGACAATAATGATATTATAGGGTTCATGTGTTAAACTTGCTATAGTTTACTTCCATGTTGCTGCTTCTTCAAATAGCAATGTCAAATGTAAATCAAGCCAATCACTGAAATTTCAGTGCCATCTAGAGTAAGAAATAACATGTATATTATGTATGTGTATACGCATATATATAATTTTTATAATCGCCATTGTTGATAATTCATTTTTGCATAGAAAGTCAACGTGAAAATGAATTTTTTGGAAGTGAAAAAAAAAATGAAACTTTTACGTACCTCGGGTCTATACACTTGGTACTTTAAGCAAAAACATATATTTTTTATAAATGATTTTGTAATTTTGGCATTTTTGGTGTTACGCTATTTATAAGAGATAGATTGAGGAATACTAAAGAGGTGTGGGCACAACTCCAAAAAATGGATGAGGTACAGGGGGTAGAATGAGGTCCCGGGTCTCTAGACCAGAGGTATGCATTAAAGGTAAATATTTGATGTTATATAATATATATATATATAAAAAAAAAATTCCCCTCCCCTTCTCCCCAATTTGGAATGCCCAATTCCCAATGCGCTCATGGTGGCGTAGCGACTCGCCTCAATCCGGGTGGCGGAGGACGAATCTCAGTTGCCTCCGCGTCTGAGTCCGTCAATCTGCTCATTTTATCACGTGGCTTGTTGAGCACGTTACCGTTAAGACGTAGCACATGTGGAGGCTTCACACTATTCTCCGCGGCATCCTCGAACAACTCACCACACGTCCCACCGAGAGCGAGAACCACATTATAGCGACCACGAGGAGGTTACCCCATGTGACTCAACCCTCCCTAGCAACCGGGCCAATTTGGTTGCTTAGGAGACCTGACTGGAGTCACTCAGCACGCCCTGGATTCAAACTCGCGACTTCAGGGGTGGTAGCCAGCGTCTTTACTCGCTGAGATACCCATAAAATGTAATATTAATAGGTTGGGGAGTTGAGAGAATGGTTTGATCCAGGTAAAATTAACCATGGTGTTACTACAGTAATATGGTTTTTATATACTAAGCATGTTTAATTTTGTGGTTACTATGATTTTTCTATGCTGACACTATGGATGCTGTAGTAAAACCATGGTTTATTATTGTAAAGTAAGGTTAGGGTTAGGTTTAGGGGTTGGAGTAGGGTGTCTGTGGGACTCTAAATATACACAATAAACACACTGTATTAGTATTTTATTAGGGGTGCAAAAAAGATGCTTTTGGTTGCTATTTACACTTAAATAGCATTTGTTTTACTATTATTTACAAACCCTCTGCCATATTTGATCCATATCCATACGTACCCTGAGTGCTTATTGTACTTAAAGGAATAGTCCACCCAAAAATGATGATTCTCTAGTATTTTACTTACACTTATACCATCTCAAACGCATATGAATTACTTTCTTCCACAAAAAAAAAAATCTTTTTGAAAAAGTCTTTTTGTCCATACAATGCAAGTGAATTTGACTAAACTTTCAAGCTTCAAAAAGGCAAAATTGATTTTTTTTAATTTTTATGTTTTTTTTTTATAACTGCTTAGTTACCAAATGTGTACAGGGTCATTAAAGGCCCGAGATATGTAATAGTGTCACATTTTTGTGCTTCCATAAATCATATTTGTATGAATATTTCAGATGTTTAAGTTTACAATCACAGGATATATATTTATGTGTTTTTTACAAGAGAAATGAGTACTATATTCATACAAATAAATACTGTATCACGTTGATTTACTGTGTGACAATAGTGAATCTTCAGTATTATATAGACACTTAAACATACGTATTATACATGTTATTTCATACTCAAGGTGGCGCTGTTCTTTCAGTGATTGACTTGATTTACATTTGACATTGCTATTTGATGAAGAAACAACATGGAAGTAAACTATAGCAAGTTTAACACATGAACAGTTTGATATGACTATTGTAATTTGGGTGTACTACTGAAATTATGTAAGTTGTGCATCTATTTAGACTCATTAAGTGCCTGAGAAAATATATATGTGTAGCTCATGTGTTTGAGAGCCAATTGCGTCTCATGAAATTCCCTTGTGGAAGTAATGAAACCTGTTCCTGTCTTGTAAATGTTTTGAAAATGTGACACTCTCTGGGCATTTTGTAGATCCATTTGTGCTAGATATACGCGTCGGGCTGCTATGTAATGTTTAACGAAACACTAATCGATTTTGGGTGAGAACAGACCAAAATGTAACTCCTTTTTCTCTATACAGCTTGACTTTAGTAGCCTCCTTGGCGATCATTTTACACCAATTTAACACAAAACATTTCTAGCAGAGATTTTTTGATACAAAGCTGTCTTAAATTAAAATATAAACCTTTTCTGAATGATTTCCTCCAAACTAAAATTTCAATATTAGCATATTTTGTAAATCTGTTGGGAAAACAATGTATATAATACATACAGTTATATAATGTAAGTCGGGGCAAGTTGTCACATGTGTATTATATATTATGATTTTACAAATTCATTAACTAGAAATACAATGGTTTGGTATGTTTGTATATAAATATTTTTATATATCTTTGCTGTTTCAAAAATCTGACATTCGGCAGTTACATTTAATAGGAAAATAAAATACATCAATAATAACAAACAGTATAAACAACAAATTATATATACATAAGATAATATCTGTACACATTAGTGTGTATACAGACATATTATTTTAGGTGGAATAGTGCAAAGTCAAATTTTAATGTGAGAATGTTATTTTATTTACTTTTTAAAGTCACTAAAAACCCATTAAATAGCCTGTAATGCATTTTATACACAGGTATGTTGTGGAAAATTGCTTTTTATTTCAGATGGTATTTCATATTTGAAACAAATGCATTTGCAGTGTCAATAAAAGACAACTTACCCTGTTATAGGGGTCAACTTGTGTTCAAGTTCCATTTTTAATTGATTTTTTAATTGTTCAATAGCTGTTTTGTAAACTTTATGGTATGTGTATATACAGAAACTGACTTTCAAAAATAAACTGTCCCAGATAAATATTCACTGGGGTTAAAAGTGTGACAACTAGCCCCGGTCATCTTATAGTTTAACTGTTAAAGGGACAGTTCACCCAAAAATGAAACTTCTCTCATCATTTACTCACCCTCATGCCATCCCGGATGTGTGTGACTTACTTTCTTCTGCAGAACACAAACAAAGATTTTAAGAGGAATATTTCAGCTGTGTAGGTCCATACAATGCAAGTGAATGGTGGCTGGAGCTTTGAAGCTCAAAAAACAACATAAAGGCAGCATAAAAGTAATCCATACGATTTCAGTGGTTTAATCCATGTCTTCAGAAGTGTTATGATAGTTATGGGTGAGAAACAGATCAATATTTAAGTCCTATTTTACTATAAATTCTCCTCCCTGCACAGTAGGTGGCGATTTGCACGAGGAATGTGAAAGTGGAGATTGATAGTAAAAAATGGACTTAAATATTGATCTGTTTCTCACCCACACCTATCATATCTCTTCTGAAGACATGGATTAAACCACTGGAGTTTGGATTACTTTTATGCTGCCTTTATGTGCTTTATGAGCTATGACAGAGCTGAGATATTCTTCTAAAAATTCTTTGTTTGTTTTCAGCACAAGAAAGAGAGATACACATCTGGGACGACATGAGGTTGAGTAAATGATGAGTCATTTTTCATTTAATCTACTGTAAGCAACTTTAATCATCACCCTTTCATCTACTGCAGGTCCATTTGTAAATCTTACATGAGGAATTCTGTGGGCTGCATTCTGATGTTTGATGTCTCACAGCGACTGACGTTTGATCGTGTCGCCAGCTGGCACCAGGAAGTTTTGGACTATGTAAAACCAAACCCAATATTCTTTCTGCTCGTAGGCCATAAATGTGACCTGGCTGTGGGACGACAGGTTAGAAAGAGCGAGGGAGAAGCGCTGGCTAAAAAATTCAACATGGTGGCGTATCTTGAGGTGTCTACAAAAGAGAATATTAATGTTAGAGAATCATTTGAAACTCTGACCAGAGGTATATATGACATCTTCCAGAAAGGCAAAATACCTACCCGGGATGACTGGCATGGGTTAACGGTTGGGGCGGCTGTTAAAAATGAGCCACCAGCGACCAAAAAGTCTTCATGCTGCAATTGAGGATGAATTTAAAGACTCTAGACAAACACTATTAATGGATAATGTGATGTCCTACCAAAGTATTTTTGCATAGGCTTTTTGTTCACCCAAAAAAATTACAATTCTGTCAACGGAGATGTTAGGCAGAATGTTAGCCTCAGTCACCATTCATTATCATTTGTATGGGGGGAAAAAATACCTAAATGCCTAACGTGGGTGAATAATGACTACAAAATAAAGAACAGACTACCAATTGCACACATGGCCATTATTCCCACAGGGTCTCTGTATCTGTTTCTGTCTATTTCTAGTGTGTGTGGTTCAGATTATGGCATAATAAGAGGAAATTGCAATTGTAAACATGCTCAAGAGGAACTAAAACTGATTTTTTTTAGCTTGACAAAATATCAGGTGCAGATCAACTGACTGAAATTTCAGATCTGTTCAAATGAGCAAAATACAATGTGTAATCACTGTATTTGCTCACAATGCCACTCATTGTTTATTTAGAGACTTTTTTACGATTATTTTACTGTTTCACTAAACACCTAAACATATCGCCATGTACCGTACAATCATAAATTGGCTCTAGGTGCACAAGATGGCGCCGGTGAGCTTTCGCCACAGGAGTGTGTGCAAGTTTTGAAACTGAGCGAGAACACGTTGTGATACATTTGATGAACAACTGTATATTTAAACGAAACATTAACCTAGATTAATTGATGTTATCAACATCATACATTATTTAGGCCGCTCATGTTTACAGAGACGTATATGAGATCTGCCAACTGCTGTTTCTGATGTTTA
>JAVLUX010000013.1:42427500-42630000 GCA_032164185.1 Moxostoma hubbsi | reverse complement strand
ACAGAGAGAGAGAGCGAGAGAGAGCGAGAGAGAGAGCTAAAGTGAGAGAGAGCGAGAGAGTGAGAGAGAGAGCTAGAGTGAGAGAGAGAGAGCGAGAGAGAGTGAGAGAGAGAGCTAGAGAGAGTGAGAGAGAGCGAGAGAGAGTGAGAGAGAGTGAGAGAGAGTGAGAGAGCTAGAGTGAGAGAGAGCGAGAGAGAGAGAGAGCGAGAGAGAGAGAGAGAGCTAGAGTGAGAGAGAGCGAGAGAGAGTGAGAGAGAGCGAGAGAGAGTGAGAGAGAGTGAGAGAGAGAGCGCTAGAGAGCGAGAGAAAGAGAGAGCGAGAGAACGAGAGAGAGAGAGCGAGAGAGAGAGCGAGAGAGAGAGCGAGAGAGAGCGAGCGAGCGAGCGAGAGAGAGAGAGAGAGAGAGAGAGAGAGCTAGAGTGAGAGAGAGCGAGAGAGAGTGAGAGAGAGCGAGAGAGAGTGAGAGAGAGAGCGCTAGAGAGCGAGAGAAAGAGAGAGCGAGAGAACGAGCGAGAGAGCGAGAGCGAGCGAGCGAGTCAGCGAGAGAGAGAGAGAGAGAGAGAGAGTGAGAGTGAGAGAGCGCGAGAGATAAAGCTGATAAAGCCTCTCATGCGGAGATGCTCCTCCCTCACGACCGCTAGCTGCAGCTAGATTATAACATGATGGCTCGCGACGTAGTGAATCATAATATACTGAATGTGTCACAGTCTGTAACTTATCGTAAATATCATCAGCACATACTATATATTTACTTATTAAACAGCCTTTTGTGATTCACAGAGCTATCGCACATCTTCAAGAGGCTTTGAATAAAATACACGAGTCATATGAACTACTTTAATGGTTCTTTAATGTCATTTTTTGAGCTTGACAGTAACAAACATGCCTGACACAGTATCGGATTTGGATCGGGCTCGTCGGACAGATACACGATCCGTCTAAAAGCTTCGGTATCGGAGCCGATACCAATCCAGGTATCGGATCGGTGCATCCCTAGTTTCTTCTCAATGTATCTTGTTTTAAATGAAAAAAAGATTAAACACTTGATGACAATAGGATTTTTTTGCAATAAATTATTTAATGAATTAAACAATAAAAATTAAAGGATTTTTTTTTTTTTTTTTTTGTGGACCCGCGTCTCCCTTGGGCAGTTCCCACTGCCCCTGGTCGCCGTGTTTGTAGTAACTCCCCCCTCCGGAGAGGTGGGATCTACCACCTCGCCACTTTCCACATGTCACCTAAAAACCCATGTGATGCATTCGCCACTCTTACCTCCCCCTCTCTGGGCAGGTGTGGTCTCCGCTGGATCTTTTCCCCCTGAAAAACAGGAAACCGGGTAAGACCGCCTTCCCACGATGCATGTAAAGGCCCCAGATGTTTGGCTCTATTGCGAGAAACATAGAGAGAAAAGAGGCCCGGCTAGGCTCGACCCATTCCCAGGTTGGCAAGCGTCGCCTTGTTCCCCTGTCTAGGGTAACCAGAAGGATTGCGACGACTTTTTTGGGGCATTGGGGAAGGGTACGTGCAGTCTGATACAGCTGGTCGCTTTTGCACGTCAAGTACCTGCCCGCTCCTGTGTCAGCAGCACACGTACACGACTGAGTGCATGGCGTGATTTGAAATGGACCCCTAGTGTCGCTTCTTCGACACAATGTCGAAGTGAGCGACAGACGGGGAACGTCTAGGTTACAATTGCAACCTCCGTTCCCAGATGGAGGGAACGAGACGTTGTGTCCTCCCGGCCACGTCCCTGAGCCGAGCCACTGTTGTCGCCAGACCATTTCCGGCTCCTCAGAAAAATCCTGAATGAACAGACGTATTTCGCCGCCTTTATACCCGTATGTCAGCGGGCGGGATATGCAAATTCTGTCTGCCAACTTCTCATTGGCCTTTTTTCATAGATCAGAGGCATATTCGGCGCTCAAGAGAGACCCCTAGTGCCGCTTCTTCGACACAACGTCTCGTTCCCTCCAGGTAAGGATTTATCATTGAGACAATCGACCGAATAGTCGAATAATCGTTTAATAATTGCTAGATTAGTCGATTACCAAAATAAATGTTAGTTGCAGCCCTATTACACAATATTAGGCAGGTGGTTTTAATGTTATATCTGATCGGTGTATATATATATATATATATATATATATATATATATGTGTATGTATATATATATATATATATATATATATATACATACACACACAATATATTGTTTACTACCATATTATTGATCATAAGTCAGTCATTGGCACACAGTTCACAAATATTCATTTCACAAGTGAATTTGTCAATCAGTTGGAGATTTATTATGAGGGCTTGTTTAAGGACCGTCAATGTACACCTGCGTCAGACATTTTTTTAAATTAATGCTTACAAAACTTTTACATCTAAAGTCAAGAGGTATATCAAAACAAACAAAAACAAAAAGGAAAATAAATAAATATACAGTTTAATAAAAATATCAAATTGTTTACATATTTCAATACACTTTACAGCTTTCTTGTTACTCAAATATGAAATTGTTGGTATTGCTGAACCCCTGAATTAAAAATGAAAACTAATGGTTTATAACCCCCATACTTACATTTATGAATATTAAACTTTGCCAACAAAAGCAGAACATTAATCAAATAATATTCCTTATGAAGAGACATGTCATAGCTGGGAATAATATGATCTCTAACAATCTTGCAGAAAGTCGAGTCGGGATAACTCCAAAATAAATGAAAAATTGTTTTCCGCCTGCAGACCACAAAATGTACAGAATATATCGACATCACAATTAAATCTCTCTACAAGAATATAATTAGTGAGGTAGTACTTATAAATAAGTTTGAAGGAAATTTCTTTGATTTTATTCGTGATTATGATTAAATATTTATGGGGAAATTTCCAAATTTTTCACCATCTCAATCCAGCCACACCCTGCGTCAGACATGCTTGTGTCGCGTCTCGGGTGTGTTGCGTCATAAACATAAAAGGTTTAGGTCACAGTGTCAAGTTAAATATAGTTTAATACTCAATCTTTAAACACATCTTGAGATCACTTAGTTCGGATTTGCGCTCCTTCAAGTGTTTTAAACGCAAGAATGTAACACATGTTTGTGTTGTTCTGCTGAAGTGTTTCTTCACTTTATAAACTGTGTGTTGCTCATAGAGCTTAAGTTTCACTTACTGCCCTCTGGAGTAAACAGGTGGTACTACAAGCTTGCATTACTCAGGAATCTTCCTTCTTATGGTCCAGGGGGGAATTGCGATTAATTGCATACATTTTTTAACGCGTTATTTTTTGTAAAATTAATCGCACTGAATTAACGCGTTAAATCGACAGCCCTAGTTTTAAAGTTTACTGTTTTGTAAGAAGGGAAAACCTGCTCTCTGCTCAAAACGCTAATGAGCTACCTCACTTATATACACAATCAATACGGAAAAGTGTCAATAAAACAGTTTAATATACACAATATGTCTGTGCTTATTAGAGTAATACATTATTAGCTTAATGCAAGATTGTGTTGAAATCAATTGTGAACCGAGTCTCCCATTGCTGTTTTGTAGAGCGACCCAAATCAGTACCTTATTTTGGTCAGGGTGCTGCCTTAGAAGGTAACTACCCAAGTAGGCAGCAAGGCATCTCACTAGGCTTTGAAACAGAGTCCACGATTGAAGGAGAACTCATCACAGTGTAATAGCACCCATAGGAGGCCAATTAGTGCCAAATATTTACAATATAAATGTACATGAGGGCAGATGCACCATTAGGCGTATGGCACATCTGGTAAGCATCAAACATAAATAAATAAATAAATAAAACACACAATTTGGCACAACTAAAAGTAACATGAAGAGATGCCGGTTTCTCCAGCAAACAACAGTGAACCAGAATGCAATGGATGAGCTAAATCACAGCAAATCATGGAATGAAATCACACATAGTCATTAAACCAAAATGACCTATTTTATAGATTTTTTTAATAAAAAGGGGAAAACATAAATCTGCACCAGAATACACCTGAGCCACATGTTGATGTGAGAGAAGGGCTAGCAGCAACCAGGGAGGACGGCGAGTCCCGTCGTAAGAGAGCTTAATCTGTTCTAGTCAAGCAATTATATGAGCTTATTGGAAAGTCACACCAATTAGGATGAAATATTGCAAGATATACAGTGACTTTCACATACTTGGACACTTAAGTCATACTTGAAATGTATGAATTCCATTGTATAAGATAACCAAATATCAAAGCAAATGGCACTATGGCTAAAGAACGCAAAACATTTCACAATTGGAAGATGGTTCGATTTTAAATGATAAAACAATAGATGCAATCTTCAAAATGAACACAAGGAGTTTTTACACTTTATGGTGGTCAAACATTAGCAGATCATGTACATATATAACCGTGGTATATCTCTGCAATATCGGTTTTGCCGATAAATCGGTGCCGATAGCCACTTTTCGAACTATCGTTTATCGGCAAAAATGAATGCAGATAGTTTGCATGCAAAATAGTTTTGGGTTATCAGCTTTTTCAACCACCTTAGCATCTATCAATAGTATCTATCGGCGAAATCCACTACTGGTCGTGAACCTGAGGGGAACTGACTTCGTACATCCACTAAAAATAACCAGTTCACACCAGTTGATTAAAAGTCATTGGCAAAAACGTAGCAAGTGATATTTTGTTCTGAAATGCAACGTCATTCAGACACTTTCACGTGCGACCCAAGTGCTCAAATACTTTTCGTGGCCACTGTTTAGATGATAAATGTATAGTCATTTATTTAGTAATTCTTAAGCTCTTTTTCCAACCTGGCAAGAACCCTTTTCACCTGCTCTTTGCACCTGTATAGGATCTGGTTGTTAGGATCATAGCAGGCACGATGGAGTCAAAGACATACGCAAGCTCCTCTATGTAGTGCACCAAGCCGCTTTATGTTTGCATGTGTTCGTCACAAGCCTGTCCAATGGTTGCAAGATGTGTGGATGTTAAAGTCAACATGAAATGGCATTTGCGAACCATTGTACTTCTTGAGCAAAATGAAGAAATGCATCCATCAGGAGTTGACTGGATTGTGTAAGTAAACAGGGTGCATTTGACTTCATTTCGACTTTATCGGTTTCACTTTTCATAAGAAGATGATCAACCGAAGTTTAATTAAAATGTAGCACCAAAACAGCAATTGTTGTAATCCATAAGAGACAAGCATTTCACCATGAGCACCAATCAGCAAAGAATATGGCCTGGACAGGCAGCTGGGTGCACCAATAGCAGTGAGTAATTGTTACAGTAGAGGACATGATTTGGCTTTGGCCGGCAGCTTGCCCTGTGTGTCGAGGCAACAGCCATCTTCTAAAACGATCGCAAATTTCTTCTACGGTAAGATTCTGCTACAGTATCTTGTGTAAATACACTCAGGTATATTCAGGTAAAGATAACCACCATTAGTTTAGCATCGTTGCACCTTAGATTGAAATAAAGGATAAAACAAATCTGACAATTAAGTCAACACAAATAGGAAACGTTTGTGGCGAGAGTTCTTCGTAGAACCGGCGCCACGTATCAGCACCTCACAAGTTCATTACTTGGCGTTTAATATGGACGAAAACAGATCATGAGAGAACAGAAATGAAGGTTTACACTAATGGAGGGCAAGGAGGTGTCCAGATCATATTTCACCCTGATACATAAAGAAAAAAAACGATGCATTAAAAATGACGCCTGTTTGTAGGTCCATTAAAGGAATATCCTGGGTTCAATTGAAGTTAAGCTCAATTAAGCAATCGTTGATTAGCATAAAACATAATTTTGACTTGCACTTCATTAATAATAATAATAATAATAATAATAATTATAATATTGGATTTAACTTTACAAAGATAAGATTAGTAAGTGATTTCATCACATTAAAATCATGTATACGGTTTCATCTTGTGGCTATATGTTTGAAACTATGTCTATTTTAGCATTAATCGACTAGCCCCATTGATTTCCATTGTCGGTGTCTTACTGTAACTGTGTTTTTTTATTGCTTTTTTTAAATAAACGAGGGACAAGTCTAAATTCATGTTGTGTTGTAATTAACATTATGCCTCTTGAGTTTAACTTATATATTCCTTTAAGATTTCTTTTGCATTTTGGCATTATATTCATGACAAGCATAATTACAGTAATGTGAATAAAAATACTCATTAGCATACTGAAAATTAATAATAAATGTATTATTATTATTGATTTATTATGTGATTGTGATTTGTTAATCATGGTAGTACAATTTGTACAAAATTGTAATTGTGTTTATTTTTAATAAACTACCATTAATAATAATCAAATATATAAAAACACTGTGTCCGGACTGGATTATTTCCATTACTATATTATATGCCATCACAATGCAAAACATCTTAAATGATCCGAAAAAAACAGGCTTCCATTTTCTTTTTGCGAAACATAATTTCGTATTTTTTTTTCTTTCGATTTTGGAGTGAAATATGATCCGAAGATTTATTTGTGAGATTCACCCATGCTCATAAATGGTTAGAATAATGGAGAGGACCGTTCATCCAATGCCGCCTTGTGGAGAGCTTCTCTGTGCTTATTTCTGCGGAGAAGAAAATGAATGTATTTAAAGGGCGTTTTCCTGTACAAATCCGTTCATTCAATAACCGTCCATGTGCTTTCATAGAGGTACTCTATAAACTACTCTACCATTATTCTCAGTGCAAGGTACAGCTTCACATTAACCATACATATTGTGCAAAAGGTTTAATGGATTTGAACTGTGCTATACAGAGTCAATGAGGTATTTCTGTAATAACTTGATAATAAAATTGTGACATTTTAAAAGCTAAATACAGATTTTAAGGCCATTGGACAATGAATGCCACATTATTCAGTTTAACAGGAAGCAGGCTCTTGCTGCAGAGGTGAGTGTAAAGGTCTGTTCACACTGAGAATGGTTAAATCACTAATGGTTAAGTCACTATATTGTTGGTTTCAGGTAGTCGTTTCTAATCAAATGAATCACTTTGCATCGTACCACTGTTTAACTTAACATAAATGGCCTGTCGATCCTGCCATCTAAATCGCCATTTTTAATTGGAAAATCAGTGACTTACAGTCGCTTTCTAGCTGCAAATCATTAAGTGTGAACGCCCCTTAAGCCAAGTGGAAAATCTTTAATATTAGAAAGGCCAAGGGGGTCTGGGTATTTCAGTGGTAAAGATACTGGCTACCACCACTGGAGTTTGCTATCCCAGGGTGTGATGAGTGACTCTCGGTGGGGCGTGTGGCGAGTTGTGCGTGGATGCCGCGGTGGATGGCGTGAAACCTCCATATGCGCTATAACGCTGCTGTAACACGCTCAACAAGCCACATGATAAGGTTCACGGTCTCAGACGTGGAGGCAGCTGAGATTCGTCCTCCGCCACCCGAATTGAGGCAGGTCATTACGCCACCACGAGGACTTAGAGCACATTGGGAATTGGGCACTCCAAAATTGGGAGAAAAAGGGGAGAAAATCCCCAAAAATACAAATAAATAAATATTAGAGAGGCCATGGCAGGTGTGTAACTTAAAGGATTAGTTCACCCAAAAATGTAAATTCTCTCATGATTGACTCACCTTTAAGCCATCCCAGATGTGCATGTCTTTCCTTATTCAGAAGAACAGAAATTAAGATTTTTAAAAGCACATTTCAGTCCTGTTTGTCCATACAATGCAAGTGAATGGGTGCCATCAGGCTGCTGGTTGTTTGACGGTCCAAAAGTCATATTTAGGCAGCATAAAAGTAATCTACATTTGTTATTAGTAATCTAACACTTCCCGTCGATGCATCTCGGAGCTGTCGCTTGACTTAAGTGTGATGGTGCGTGCTTTGTTTACAACAGGGGAACGAACGTCACGTGAGGTCATTTCAAACAGCATCCCAGCGCTGGCCGGAAGTAACGATTAAAAGTTAAAAACATTTTAATTATCGATTTGTTTCTTACACAAACCTATTGATTGGCTTCAGAAGACATTAAGTGATTGATTTGAGTCGTGTGGATTACTTTTATGTAGCCTAAATATGACTTTTGGACAGTCAAACAGCCAGCAGCCTCACGGCACCCATTCACTTTCATTGTATGGACAAACAGATCTGAAATTTTCATTTTTGGCTGAACTACTCCTTTAAGCACTCGACGTAAGAGAGAAATATCGCATCTAGGTTGCCGTTCAGACTGACTTGTGCTAAAAAAAAGCTATAAGCACCACAACGAATAGAACAGAATGGACAGTTTTTAACGCAGTGCTCCTGTGCGAGACGCTGAAAAAAATGGCGAATCGCTGCACTACATCTAAAGACGTCCATCTAGCGCAATTGACATAGAAAACTATTGCAAATCAGCACAGACTGATGCAAAATCTTGTTTGGTGTGAACTGCCCCTTCGGCCTGAAAAACTAGATAGGAAGTGGAGATTCGTTAATTTTGTTATTACTAAATGGTCAAAAACACAAGGCATTGCTGATGTGGTCAATTCATCTCCATTTTTCTAACGAAATGGTTTCGGTTGTCTGTAAACACCATGACATATACAGGTCACAATTTAAACATATACTGTATAAAAGATCCAGTCTGTACATACAAAATATATACACTGAAAAATGTGCAATGTGTTGCGATTACACTTTTTTCCAGGATACACAGGACATGCTTTTTGAAAAAAAAGGGGCACCTGAATGGCCACAAAGAATAAAACAATACGTAGACGTCAGACATGGAAGAAAACAGGGGACAGGTTAAAAAGAGAGAGCCAGTTATCACAGGGACGACTCGTACTGTAATAGCTCATACAGTAACGGTCCATCCTTGTACCTGATCCCTACAGCTGTGGGGGTGATAAACTGGAGGATATTTATCGTCCTTCTCAAGCGCCTGTCTACAAAATGGGCGTCCCAGGCTGGGTAACGTTTCCTGGGCATGTCGATTTTGATCAGAGGCCCTTCTGGCCGGTAGCGCCCCAAAGGAGTGGTTGGCTCAGGTGAGCGCACCTGGAACACAGGAAGGCAGGTGTCCGCTGCGGTGTCGTCCTGCTGGCCAAATGCCCCCATGGAAACCCGAGGACCAGGGGTGGGTGCCATGGGCTCGGCCTCCGGAGGTAAAGGAAGTCCCCATAGAAGCTCAGCACAACAGGAGCTTGCTAGTAGCCTAAACTTGGGATCCACTGGATGGAGCAACCCATAATAGATGCCCATGAAAACCACCCCTGAGGCAAATGTAAGATACACCCCACAGAGCACCGGCACTGCATAGGAGTCGGTGGAGACCGGGTCTCTGTATGCATACCACAAGCAAGTAAGCACAGTATTTTCGGCCAGCACCACAAAGTAGTAGATGACCATACGGTACCTGGTTTGGCCCTCCTTCACGTTGAACCAGCAGAAGATGTAGACGATGCCCACAACCATGTTGAAGAGCACCTCCTCCCATTTGGACATGCAGAAATCTGTACCTCCGTGCACAATCCAAAATGCCATGGCGCACCAGTGGACGACAACAAAGATGCCAAAGTAGATGTGGAAGATGGAAGCAAAGAGAGCGAAGGAGAGCACCCGTGAGGAGATTGTGAACAGCCTCCAGAAGATGTGGATCAGCGCACCCCTGTAGCTCATGCTCTTTTTGTCGTCTCTGGAATCTCGTAAGAGCTTGTGGTAGGAGCCGAGGACCCAGGCCAGCGAGAGCAGCGAGGCCACGGAGGAGACACCTGTGGTGTTTACGACGAGAAAGAATCATAAATGCTATCTCCTTCACACTTGTGTTGCAAAGACGTCTGTTTTATTGCAAGCACTTTCGAAATTTAATCACATGCAGGATATGAATTATTGATAACACATCATCACAATCTGTAGGAGCTTTTTCTCAGCTTTTTAAATTGAGCTTGTAGTCCACTCAGAGGCCGAGATATTCAATGAAACAGTGAAGGTGGTGCATGAACTGAAAATTAGACTGAATGTCTATGGACGAGCACATCTGTGAGGACTAAAATGCGATAAACAGATATATATTGTCGATATTTCTTCGAGATATAAAATGTAATTCTTCCATCCATTATTACGGTATGTATATTTAGTTTTTTTTGCCGGAGCCCAACCGGAATATTCTCCTCCCATCTACCAATGATGCTTGATTCAACTTCCCGCGTCTACTACCTGCGCAGATATCAACAGCACAACTGGGTTATAGGTTGCCAGGTTGAGGTCACAAATGGGTTGAAATTTGTATGATCTGGCAACTGGACAACCTTGGAGTAATATATTGATGTGATTATTCCTATAACGAGGTTTGGGCCATACAAATACGGGAGTTTCCCGGGAGAAATAACAAAATGGGAGGGGGGCGTGAGATGGGTGTGAAATCCGGGAGACTCCCGGGAAAAACGGGAGTGTTGACAGTTATGTATTTAACATTTTAAGCGTAAGCTTTTTCTGCAATACAGCTCTGCCCTTTGGACACACCTGAGGGTCCAACAGAGTTTAAGGGGTTATATCTATAGTGTTAATGTAACTAGTAATAAAGCCATTAAAGATATCTTTAAAGCTGAAGGTTGTAACTTTTTCAGTGTTAAAATAGGTACATTTTCTCCAAAACTGTAAACACTGTGTCTCTGTGGCACTATAAAAATACCTCTGTTTGTTTTGAGTGACCCGTCGCATGACAGACGATAACATTGACTTGACTAATGGCACGAGTTGGGGGAGGGACTATCTGTCTCTTCGATCAACGGCAGAAGGGGGCGTATTCAGAAAGCTGTTATGAAAATGTTTATTTCGGCAATTTCGCTAAGTGGCGCTAGTGGCCCAGAAATGATATACTTCAGCTTTAATTACTCTTTAATTTATTGATATGTAAAATCCATGTCCAGTTATCTGAAATACCAAAATCTAACATGTCGAAATACATTTACAGATATCAAAAATCCATTGTAATTCAATTGTTGATAGAAGGAATACATACTGTATTTGTCCCCAGTAACAATGTAAAAACTGATGTAACATTTTTTAATTTTCACTAGTAAGTCGGGCTGGGTTTTAATGCAGAATTCATGATTCGATTATGATTCACAAGCTCTCGTTTAAGTTATTAAAGTATTTATTCCCTTTAATTCAGTGACTGAAATATAGAGGTATCTTTAAAAGATGATTTTGTCCTCTTTATTTTAGTAAGCACGTTTAATACAACCTTTTAAATCGGGACACAAGCAGAATAATCAGTTAAAAGCTAACGATTAATCGTTGCAATAATCGCCAAATAATCGTTAGATTAATCGATTATCAAAATAATTGTTAGTTGCAGCCCTATTGTTAACTAATGTTAACAAATACAACTTTTGGTTTTAAAAAATGTATTAGTATAAATTGAATTAACATTAACTAAGATTAATAAATGCTTAATAAGTGTTGTTCATTGGTAGTTCATGAAACCTTAATGTAAAATGTTACTATTAAATTCTAGAATGGGTGATTAATGCCATATTTTTTATATCATGAATTAACCCTTTAACTTGTGAAGATTGAATTGTGCATATCTATAATTCAAATCTGCATATGATTACATGTCAAAAGGGTTTGCAATCCTGTTAGAGGATGTACCGTCTGGAAAGCATTGCATTCAAATTATTTCACACCGTTTCTGACCTTCCCTGGTAAAACAAAAGGCGTTTACATGTCTACAGAAGTTGTCGGTTTATTAAGCATAATGGATGTAAGATTGGGTAAGATAATGGACGTGACTGTAGATGAGCAAACACACTAAAAATGACATTTTCCAGATGAAAACGCACATATCGAATAGATGTCTTGGTGATGTACATGGACTCCGAGCATCTATCGTCCAATCCAACGGTGTTCACATTTCACTTCCAACATTTTTCCATATTTATGAGTAAAACATTGTTCAACATTTTAAAAAAAATCATCTAAAATCGTAAAAAAATATTCAGCAACTGATATAGGCAATTTTGCGTAACAATTCAGAGAATTACAACGATTGTACTCACACTGCAGTGTCTCGGCCCGGTTCTTCTGGATCATTATACTGAGTTGTAGCACCAGTTGGGGGGCACTCTCTAGAAACGTCTCTAGGAGGCGAAGCATGTTGACATCAGCATACTCGTACATCATCGCCCAATAGAAACGCCGTCTGTGCTCCTTCTGTCGTCGACTCTGGATGCCCAGATACATTGTGCGGATATACCTGTTTACGACACAGAACAAAACACTATAACAAAAACTATATTGCTCTTTTAATGCCACCTTACTATGGGCCTTGGAGTCGTTCTGAGTACAGAAGCTTTAAATATCCATCACTACTTGCAATTTAAAGGCCAATTTATGTTTCTGCAGGTTTCCGGATAGTCTGACAAGACACCTCTCCAAAAATGAACTACGCAATGCATCTATGCAGACTATACCAACTGTGATTGGCTGCTTTGTGAGATGAGACGCTCCCCCAGGATAATTTACCTGTTGATACGCAATCTCTCCGTCACTCAGCTTACATTTAATATATCATTTACCGTTAATAAATGTAATTAATGTTAACAAATCATCTTTTCAAAAGGTTTAAGAGTTCAACATTGATATCTGATCTCCGTTTCACGATAGCAATGCTCCAGAAACAGTAATTTAGTAATTTGTGCAGGAGTACAAATGAAAACATGCAACATCAAAATGGGACTTTTATTATGAAAACACGATCGCCAGATGAATCCAGTTCAACACACTTCAGTCAATCGTCCATGACAAGCGTTCATTGAAAAACATCCAATAGCACTTTTTGTCCATAGAAGTGATAAATCTGAGTGTGGCAGGGCGGAGGGCGGGGCCGGGTCGTGATTATACACACCCGGTCCCTTATCGGGCTAATTGAGCCTCCGAGAGGGATAAAGGCCGATTGCGGACGGTGGTGCGGGAGAGAGAGATCGTTTACGGACATGTCCGTCATGTGTGTGTTTGTCTTTTAAGTTTCTCATTAAACTATTATTTACATTGTCAAGCCAGTTCTCGCCTCCTCCTGTCCCATCTAAATCTCTTTACACTGATAAATAATGATATATTCTCCATTGTTTACATGAGATCTCGCCTGAAAGATTTATCCTTCATCATCGTTCTTCATCAAACTGCAATCTGAGCAGCATTCATGTTGTAAAACTGTATATGATCTTATATATTAGAGTCTCATAAACAAAACCAGCCGTCTCCAAAGTCTATTTATAAAAATGTGGCGTAGTTTTATTCATAATAGCCGAGCAGTGCAGTCAGATTTTGTGTCGTCTTGAGAGGCGGAGCTTAATTTTACTCTGTACGCTTCCAGCGACTATTCATATCTGTTCTCAGTTCAAAGTAGTGCCGCATGATTAATCATATCGCAATCGCGACGTCTGCCTGCGCGATTATATGACGGCAAATGCTGCAATTTTATTTCTTCTGAGAGCTGTTTGCCCATTTTCTACATCGCTAATAAAGATGACCAGTCAGTCTCAGTTTAGGGAGTGGCACGTGTGGTCATGTGAGTTTCCGGTGTTCAGCGAGGAAATCACGTGGAGTGGATGCCGAGCAGACCGACACTGAACTGGTGTCCAGAAAAAATAACACAGAAACACAGATCACAGCTTGGCGATATGTCTTCATTTCATCAATAATTAAAGTTAATATAATACGGGAGTGTGACATGCAAATAAGCTCAAACTCCAAAACTGTCATTCTCGGTGTGGTCAGAGCCGCTTCAACCAGTCACGGAAGAGACCCAATCTGAGCGGGAGTCGAGACCGGGAGAGATTTAATGTTCCGCCGGCTGATGCGGAGACGCTCGTCTCACCCCCGCTGTCTGCAGCTCGCAACGTCATCATCATGAGATCATCATGATAAGATCAATCTTATATGAAAAATAACATTAAAATTACAACAACAATTAAAATGTGTGTGTGTAATATATATATATATATATATATATATATATATATATACATACATACACACACACACACACACACCCCCACACAACAGTTTTAGTGGTTTGATTGAGTGAACCACACTTTTATATCCAGTTTCCTTTTCAAAAGAGTTTATACAAAGTACATATTACATGCTGCTTAAATGTCCCTGTTTATTTGGGACAATCTTATTTTCGTGAACATTTGTATGTTCTTATTTATTGTTCTATTTTATTTAGGTGTAATATTGAGATAATAACAAGTTTGCAGTAATGCAAAGATATTATTATTTAATTTTGTAAAAATATTTTAATTTGAAAACACTGTGCATTTATAGTTGTTGCTAGTTTGTATGTTTGAGTTGAAAAATACACATTTCAGCATTATCAGTAATCTATTTGTGCATTTTCCTTATTCCTTACTTAATATTGTTTATTATATCGCAAATCGCATATCGCAATTTTAACCTCAATAATCGCAATATGACATTTTCCCCAAATCGTGCAGTCCTAATTCAAATACATTTTTGCAAATCACAATCAATTTAAAGGTGCAGTATGTAAGATTATTAGTAAGTTATTAGTGACACCTGTGGCCGTTAAGTGAACTGCAGCAGCTACTTGTTGCGCGTGATCACGCGCACACTCCACAGGGACACGAGCATCGACCAAAACAATAACGTAACAAAGAGACTGAACATGATTCACCGACATCATGCTGACAGATGAGGTATCATAATTAAAATGACACATTTATGATTGATTTACAACAAACGTTGAGTCTGCAAATTATATTTGACTCTCCAGTGCTGGAACAGGGCAGGTCTGACTATGCAAGACTGTAGATTGAAGTAAACACATTTCTTTGCATGATACATTGACTGCATTTACACGATAGCCTATGTTAGCGTTAGCTAGCTAGCCCGCTTTATCAACAGCTGTTAGCTAAATCTGGTGGATGATGACAGTAGCTGTTTATAAATAGACTGTACATTATAAATATGTTGGCACAATTCAGTATTGATGTGAGTCTTTCTGATATATCGATGTGCTATTGTTTTATAATAATAGATTTAATATATTTTCTGTATAACCAAGTTACGTTACACTAATGAATGGAGCTTTTTGCATTATCTTGAACATTGTCTAGCATTCATTTCATGTGGTATTGTAGTTTAGCTAAACATGCTTTGCAGTTATGTAGGCTTACCTGTCCAATAAGAAGAACGCCAATTCAGGGTCGGCCTCTCTTTGATTCCTTCCAGGAATCAAACGCCCTGCCGATGTTCACTCTAGTTTTCATTCGACCACGATCACGTTCCTGCTTAGCCAGACGGGATACAGTAGATAAATGTTTTTTTTTGGCTTACTCAGAGTTTGTGTAGGAGTCAGGTGTTGTGCTGGGAGCCGGACGTTTGCTGGATTCCATCTTTAAGATAACGTTCCCTAGTGTTGCAGTGTGTTGTCGCTGTTGAATAACGGAAGAGAAGCTATTACTGTCTGAGGCAAGGCTTTTTGGGAGAGCGCATAAACGTCACATCCTTTGGATTTTCCCGGCAAAATCGACCCGCTCCCTTCGCATGAAAATCAGCCTACAGGTTTTAATAGTCAACCTAGGAAGTCCGGGAAGGGCTCATTATTTAAGTTGCACTACAAGCCGTTCACACAATGGCAAAAAAAAGGGTGAATGTTACATGAAAATTGTTACATATTGCACCTTAAAATTGAATGTAATTTTTCAGTGTGGAGCATAAACATATAACTGCGTTCACAGTGTTAAAATATCTTCTCAAGGCTTGACGTCATCATAAAATTCAAACACATTGAGACTGAATGAGCTCTAGTTTCAGAAAGCATACAAGAGAGTATACAGATGTGCCTTACTCGTGTAACCTTCAACAAAATCGATATACAATCCCTCTCTTATGGGCTCGATAACATGGGCAAACAAAATTACGAATGAAAATAAACCCCATATGATCACCGATTCTTTTACTCAGTATAAATACAGACAAATGGAAGTAGAGCACAGGGGTGAAATCCAATGAGGAGCTCTGAAGTTTTCCCTCTAAACCCTTCCAATGAAACACTATGGAAAAAAGGATTTCCTCACTTTCTCATAATCGAACAAACATACCGAGAGAGACAACAGCCAGACAGGGAAAACAATTTGGCACATTATGCATGCCTGTGATACTGTATGCCAAATGTCTTATATTAAAACTATAAGGAAGATTTTCTTTCCATTTGGACTCAATTTGCAGCAGCTCCAGAGAGTTCATTTAAAAAAACATATTAATGATACAGCAAATTCTCTGCCAGTTGCCACATTTTTACCACTCCATCATATAACCCGTCAAACCGCCCCGGGATAAGTTATAAGTAATATTAGTGGAGTATTTAGAGATGCTTAGTAAAATGGAAAAAGGCTAAATTGTTTTGTTGGTATCACTCCGAAAACACAAAAAAGACACAAAATGGAAAATTAGACTTATTGCCCATGTTCTGGAATCCTCTCGTTCACTCTCTTGCCCTCAGCTCTGATTAAATTAACCTCCCTGTGCGAATAATGTGGAAATTTAGAGACTGGACCTTGGATCTTTAATTCTATACCTCTGTTTAAAGGGTCCATAGTGGCAAAAAAGCAAGATGCATCACGAGCAGAACGGCAGTGTCTTGAGACATGTTTTAAAAAGTAAAACACAGCGAGCTCCGCGTAAAAGAAAAAAACAGCAAGATGCGCCACAGTGGTACAACAAATCTGTCTAGTGCATGTTTGCATAGAAAAACAGCCCAGAAAGATGCAAAAACGTTCCATTTGAGAGAGAGACAATCATTTTTGGTAAAATGTATAAAATTAAAGAATTTCACTCTAACTGTGCATTCAGAGGCGTCGAGAGCGTCAAATCGACCGGAAGTCGTTCATTTTCTGTGACAGCCAGCGTCTCTCGGCGGTGAGAAGCGGCGCGGCGAGTCTTGGGCGGCGTGGGCGTCAGAGGAAAGTTCAAGCGTGTGAAACATTATGGTAATGAGCTTTGATGCGGTTACCATAACAACCTATTGGAATATAGAATTGCTCCGCTCTAGCGAAGTCTAGAGAACACAACCGTGTAAACTTTGGTTCCCACCAAACATTAATTCCAAAGACAAAATGGAGGAGAAACTGATTATTGCCGTGGCGGGTTTTCCCGTAATATTTGATCTGTCCCTGTTTGATTACAGGGATATAAATAATATTACAAAAAAGATGCGTGGACAAAGATGTCTGAAATTCTTGGTGTGCCAGGTGAGTTGATGAAGTGGATATTATGGTTTATATAATAATATATTACAATATTTCATGAGGATATACGCTACTTGTGATATGTCGTCAATAAAGATACCGGTCGACAGGTCTGGATGTTTTGTGGCCCCTTTAAATATAGTTCATAAATCCAAGCATTCTCAACGAACGTTGCCGCCTATTTCAACTACGTCAGAGCGTCCACGAATTTTCGATAGCGTTGTTAGCAGGGCAGCCAGAGCGAATTTTGACGCGCGGTAAAAGAGACCAAGATTGTTCCTCCGTTTGACCCTTAAAAGAAAAGCACAGGCGCTATTTCTACTAAGTGCATCGTGACTCAGAAAGGGAAGATCCGCTGAGACACGGTAAACTCTTGAATGTCTTTTGGAGAGCTGCTACTGAAACTGTCTCTGGGAGGACGAGTTCGGTTCATGCTTTAGACTTTTACCTTACCTCTTTTGACTGTGTGCATTCACCTGCGGTTGGTGCATGCGCGCTACGACTGCTATGAGATACTGGACTATTTTATCTTCAAGAGGCTCAACTGTGAGTGTTGCCACCTTGTGAACCCACTAATTAGAGCAAATAATTCCAAGCGTATGCGCATACTGCGTGTTCAGAGTCATTTACAAATTATATTTTATTTATTTTTTCATCATTTTGGTCACATTTTAGCTTTTAAAAATGTACAAATCCATGTATTCCACCCATAAATATCATGTTATATTGCATATATAATATTTTGCTACATGTTTATCGTTTTAATGCATAATTTGTACTATTTATAAGTATATACAATAGGGCTGAAATGATAAGTCGATGTTATCGACAACAAAAAAAATTCTTTATTCATAAGAGAGTTTGTTTTTTTGTAAGTTAACGATGGATTGACGTGAACAGAGAGGTGAAGTCTTCGCCCCATTATACACGGCAACAAAATATGTTTTTGATTTGTTTTTGTTTTGGCTTGTTTTCCAATATAAATATGTAAAACTCTTTTAAAATAATGTACATTTTCTTTAGCAGCTATACTGCAGAAGAAAAAATGTTTATCTGAGAATGTTGAATATAATATTAAAAATACAAATATTTAAAAATATCTAAAAATCCTTTAAAAAAGATGCATTTATATGAGAAGCAACATATACAATATTTATACTTGCTTTCAGAGAATAGATCTTGAATATAAGTATATTTAGTCTTTATTTATTTATAACAATTATAACAATTTTAATTTTTATAATAAAAAGTAAAAAATATACACTTATATATAAAATACACTTACTGTATGTTTAAGATACATTCTCTTAAAACAAGTCTAAATATCTTATATGCTGCTTCTCAAGTAAATGTATCTTGTTTTAAGGATTTTTAGACATTTTAAATGGAAAACAAGACAAAAACACTCGATAACAATGGGATTTTTTAAAAAGTGTTTTTTCCCCCTTTAATTCAGTGAATGTCATTTAGAGGTATTTTTAAAAGATGATTTTTTTTCCTCTTTATTGTTATTAAGCACATTTAATACAACCTTTTAAGTCGGACACAAGCAGAATAATCGGTAATAGATAATGATTAACCGTTGCAATAATCGACAAATAGTTGAATAATCGTTCTAATAATTGTTTGAATAATCGATTATCAAAATAATCGTTAGTTGCAGCCCCAATTTACAATAATTTGTAGAACAAGCTAAAAATCGGTACTGTCTCTTTAAGAAAATCAGCATTCGGTAAAGAGCATCTGTAAATGAGCGAATATTAACAAGGAGGACTCAAATGGCTTCTTTACCTCACCCATGCTCTTCGTGATTACAATTAAATGTTTATTTTTATTAAAACATTTTGAACAGAAAGGATATTAAAAGAGACATTATTCAGTTTTTAGACACATATTACAAAGGAATGAGTCTCAAACTTAAACTTTTAATACGCAGTACTTCTTCGGCAATATCCCACTCAATCACTGGTGAGTAAAATCTGAACATTTACCAGCCAGTGGCTAATCAGATATTTTAGTCACAGAGCAAAATTTGGTCTCATATGTGTGTGATTTAGGCATATATCATATAGAGTTGCACATGTAGTAAAAGATAGATCTTGAGATTTAAGAAACGATATTACATTTACATTTATGCATTTGGCAGACGCCTTTATCCAAAGTGACTTACAGAGCACTTATTACAGGTACAATCCCCCCAGAGCAACCTGGAGTTAAGTGTCTTGCTCAAGGACACAATGGTGGTGGCCGTGGGGATTGAACCAGCAACCTTCTGATTACCAGTCATGTGCTTTAGCCCACTACGCCACCCCCACTCCACAATATTGAGATTGTTCAAATGATGATCGCAATGCATTGGAAAATCCACCATTTTTATTTCAGTGTACTATGAAAACAAACAATCTGTACTCAAAATTTCATATGAGACAAATACGTAATACAGGACAAAGTTGATACCTGAATATAAAAAAAACTTCTGAGCAATAGGATTTTGCTCTTGGACTTGCTCCTGTTGCAATGGGTAAACATTGCACATTAAATGTTGCATGAGTGGGTAGACGCGGAGAACCATGAAAGCAAAAGTCTGAGAGTGTATTGCAGTGAAATGTGCACAGTAGCAGTTAGGTCTGCCTCGTCCCCAGGGCAACCCGCTCTGTGGTTAAGTGTGCCAGTAAAAGCCCTGTACCGCGGTATTGAAAGGTGTGAGCTCTGGAGCCCAGAGTCAGTGAACGAGCACTGAACAGAAATCAGGTCAGTGTGTCAACGTCATCATCTACAGACACAACAACTGCTGATCTGTGGTCGTGTACATCATGCATGTATTACAGGACAGCACAGACTCAGAGCTCAATGTTTCTGTGGAGTGGAGGGCTTAAAGGGACAGTTTACCCAGAAATTAACATTTCAGTCACCATTTACTCACCCTCATGTAATTCCAAACCAATATGACTTCATTTCTCCCATGTAATACAAACGAAAATGTTAGTAGAGGTCGACCGATGTATTGATCTTTTGGAGCTATCAGTTATGAGTTCAAAGTCGTTTAGATATTATTTTATGGGGTTTAAAGTAAAAAATGTCATGTGATGTCTTTTTCCACCAAATCAAATTCATGTGGCGTAACCAACATGTAGGTAGCAATTTTGTTATCATAAAACAGATAAGACCCCTTTAGACCCGAAAGACTGTGTGTGAAGTTTAAAAATAACAATAATTATTTTGTCATATACTTAAATATCAATATCCCGACATTTGTATGAAAAGACGCATTTGGTTCGGGTCATTTGGTGTAACCATGACAAAAATGTCTTGATGTTCTTGACTTAAATATTTATGATATTTAAAAAAAAAAATAATAATAATTGAAACGTATGATTAAGTTGTGTACACTATAATGTATTCAAGGTGCAAAGAAACTATTTTAATACCTTTAACTTGATGGTTACACCACATTTTTTTAATTATTAATTATTTTTATTTTTTTGTAGAAAATGCTATCCTGTAAATGTTTTTCAAAAATGTGTAAAAACAACATGAACTCAAAGTATATAAAAGTCTACGAACTTGACACGTGCGTTTTAAACTAGATTTTAAAATATTTTTAATATTTATCACCTCTGACATCCTTATTTGTCAGTGACCCATGATAATGTTTTCTTCATAGCATTTACACAGATCAGCCACAACATTAAAACCACCTGCCAGATATTGTGTAGGTCCCCCTCGTGCCGCCAAAAAAAATCCCTGGAGATCAGCAGTTACAGAAATACTCAAACCAGCCCGTCTGGCACCAACAATCATGCCACGCTCCAAATCACTGAGATCATATTTTTTTTCTCTCTCCGCATTCTGATGGTTGATGTGAACATTAACTGAAGCTCCTGACCCGTATCTGCATGATTTTATGCACTGCACTGCTGCCACATGATTGGCTGATTAGATAATCGCATGGATGTTTGTTGGTGCCAGACAGGCTGGTTTGAGTATTTCTGGGATTTTCACACACAACAGTCTCTAGAATTTACTCAGAATGGTGTCAAAAACAAAAAACATCCATTTGTTGATGAGAGAGGTCAATGGAGAATGGCCAGACTGGTTCGAACTGACAAAGTCTATTGTAACTCAGATAACCCCTCTGTACAATTGTGGTGAGAAGAATATAATCTCACAATGCACGGATTGGTGCTGTTTTGGCGGCACGAGCGGGACCTACATAACATTAGGCAGGTGGTTTTAATGTTGTGGCTGATCGGTGTATACTGTAATGCATTATACATTTCAAAATAAGAGTCACAGCTGTATTTCAAACTTGTTTATGGTTAAAAGTCCTGCATTGTGCACCAAATGTTTATATTTTCTGGTTATTATTGGGATTTTGGTTGCATTATAAACTGCATCTGGGATATCAATCAATTTGGACTTCTGAAGCCTCTACGTCTGTGCACATCACTTTAAGGAAAGACTAATAACATTTTCTTAGTGAAAAAACCTTCAATAAATTGATTTGAAAAACTATCGACCTGTTAATCTATTGTCAGTATCTGCAAAATCCAATATCAGTCAACCTCTCGATGTTAGGTAGAACGGCAATGTCAGTTCCCATTTACTGTCATTGTATAGAAATAAAGATGCGATGAAAGCGAATGGTTACTGATGCTAACGTTCTGCCTATCATCCTGTTGTGTGCCATGCTTAGACAAATTATAGCACATCATTACTAAATGAGCCGCATGATTCAAGGTATTAAGTCAACAAAGCAAACACCACTAATGACATTCTCTATCAATACACTAATAATTAGGCTTAAGGTCTGAGTCTAAAGTATCATGGTCTCATTATGGTCTAGGCAGCCCCTTAGCAGTATTCAGAGTATAATTTTCTCGAGTCTATGAGCCAAAATGACAGAAGCCATTATGTGCATTTTTTTAAATTTATTTATTAGAGTGGACTGAATGCAAATGGTTGAAAAGCCTTTTCATGCCATGTGGACTCAGAGTCAAGCTGGGGTCTTAGACTCTTAACACAGACAATCAGCCCTCATCAGTGTTAGATTGTTGCCAAGGGAAGCATATGTGCATTCAGATAGTGTAAGCGGTGCCGACAGGGAACACGATTTTCTGCCAGTGCCTCCCAGCTTTTGGTCATCCATGTGCTTGACAGACTATCTACACTGGTGTGACAGTCAACTAATTGTCTTTTTCAAGCCTGCACATATTGCCTACTATCCTGACACCCCACTAAAGGAGGAAAATTTCAGCAACAACAAGCTATTTCTTATACATCTCATCGTCGAATAGTACACAGGTTACATTGCATTAGAGGCATTAGGAGACTGAATATAACAAAGTGCAATAATTGTGAAATACCTGTCTCTATTATCTACCTTAAAACTGGAAAATGCATTTTAACTTCCATGCAATTGTTTAAAATCAATATTCCCTTGAAATCAAATGCAGTACTCATTCTGTACGATTAAACCAAAAATTGGCCCCATTCACTTCCATTGTAAGTGCCCCGCTTTAAAGGAATAGTTCACCCAAAAATTTTAATTCTCTCATCATTTACTCACACTCATGCCATCCCAGATGTGTGACTTTTTCTTCTGCTGAACACAAATAAAAAAAACGTAGGTCCATACAATGCAAGTGAATGGTGATCAGAACTTTGAAGCAGATCAATTTGACTCCAGTAGTTAAACTCATGTCTTCTGAAGCGATATGAAGGTGTGGGTGAGAAACAGATCAATATGTATTTCTTTTTTTACTATAAATCTCCACTTTCACTTTCACATCGGAAAAATCACACGTGGTGCCTGTTTAGTTTCACTTTCACATCTATAAGTGAAATCGGAGATTTAGGGTGAAAAGGACTTGGACTTTTGATCTATTTCTCACCCACACTTGTCATATGTCATCTGAAGACAAGGATTAAACCACTCGATTACTTTTATGTTGCCTTTGTGTGATTTTTTTGAGCTACAAAAGTCTGATCCCCATTGACTTGCATTGCATGGACCTACAGAGATTAGATATTCTTCTAAAACACTCAGTTTGTGTTCTGCTGAAGAAAAAAAAAGTTGTACACATCTGGGATGGCATGAGGGTGAGTAATGATGAGACACTTTTCTTTTTTTGGCAGAGCTATCACTTTAATCTAAATTTGAGCTTTTTTTAAAGAAAAGGAGGGACGAGTTGAAATTATTTGACAATTGCTGTCGATTGAGCTTGTGTTGAACCAGGAATATTTATTTAATTGTCAGAAAAATAAGAATGCACTTTGTAAAATGTTGCAATAGTCCAAATACTTCAATTTAACGTTTACAACAAATTATATCATTTTTATTTCTAGTAATACTGAGATATTCTTACTTCCTGTCTCAAGTGGTGTCCGCTAAATGAACACATTTGCTATATAAATATTGGTAATATTTACTCTTGTTTTAATACTCATTTCTTATCGCAATGTGTTTGATCTAATAGCAAAAAATAAATAAATAAATACATACATTAAAAAATGGGATGAGACACACTGTTCCCACATCAAGCTAATGCAACCACTCAACAGAACACACATTCTTCACAATCAGCATAACATTTGACCTTGGAAAAGACAAAAGTATTCACTACATCATGAAGACAAACTTAAGATCATACTATGAGCAAGCGGTTGAAAAGGATGTAGCAAAAACAACCCAGCCGGATTGAGGTTTGTTTTCCTCTTGCAGAGGTCATTGAAGTAAATTAATTACAAGCTCTATCGATTTCACACACTCAACCCCGAAGCAAATCATGTCATTGCGCTGAAATGAACTGTTTGGCACCGTCACACAGAGACTGAACGAGCGATAAAACGCGCGAGACAGAAAAACAATCGAACAATTCATATTTCATGGACTCTTACTGACCACTGGATCGCTGCATGATACATTTAGATACAAATGCAAGGCATCATTCGGCATATTTCGCATGAACATTTACGTTATGAATGCATTCTTGAAATTAAAAGGGCAAAACAAGCGGAATGATGGATTTCATGCACGCGCATTGATGTGATGTCATGCGCTAGTATCCCAGACGCCAAGATTGAGATGCTGACCAGTCAAAACAACCATAAATCTTGTACAAATTCAATATTTCTTACGTGCACCTGACTAGTTTTTTTTAGCTGCCCAGATAACCCAGTGAGCCAATTGCTCAGGTCTAAACAGATATCCTGGGCATGCACGTAATTAGACAGAGCTGTGCAATTATATTACAACTATAAAGAACGATACAGTTAAAAAACAACCTTGTGCATCTGACCAAAAAGCAGATAAAAGGCAGATTAACAGATGATGAGAGCATGCACCATAAAGTAAGGCTGAGCAATACAAAAAACATCTCAATTCAGGTTCAAATTCAACATCTTGTGCATTTGAACAAAAAGCAGGGTTTCATTAAATAGAAAACAAGTTGCACTGGTCTAAACTGGTAATCAGAGCATGCACACCAAACAGTGCAATTCCAAAACCACCATAAACCACGTTAAAACAATGTTCAAAATATTGTGCATTTGACCAAAAAGATGGTTCTTTACTGTGTATATGCAAACATAAAACAAACTGCACAAGTCTAAACTGATGACTAGAGCATGCACACCATAACTTAAGGTTGTGCAATTCCAAAACCACCTTAAACCATGTTAAAAATGTAACATCTTGTACATTTGACCAAAAAGCAGATATTTGCGTGCATATATCACAGCATAAGACAAATTACACTGGTCTAAACTGATCTAATCATCCACACCATAAGGTATTTCTGTGCAAATCTAAAACCACCATAAACAATGTTCAAATTAAAAATGTTTTCTTGTATAGATCACCACAAAAGTGCGCATTCACTGTAAACAAGCTGTGCAATTCCTAAAAGCATTGCAGTTGCGTTAAAGTGCCTCCTTCATGTGTTTGCAACATTTATGCGGCATCATATCTTACCTCCACACTTGCCCCATTTGAAGTACGTGCACAAACGCGTGCCATATCCATATAGATATCATACAGCACCTGTTCCTGTCGTCGATGCGCGAGCTTAAATCCGCCGTGGCTTTCCTGCTGAGACCCTCCACGGCCCTTAGACCACCGCCGGTGTAATCCTGAACGAACCACCTGAAGCTCAAAATCTGGACCAGAACCGACGGCACCAGCACGAAGAATAGGGTCAGTCCGAACCACAGATAGTCCCGTTTAGAATAGTAGTCCATGGCCAGCCACAAGTCGGTTCCGATGTCCCAGAAGAAGATCAGCAGCGCCAGGACGATCCAGAGGCAGTCCAGCCACAAGCGCTCCTCCGGCTGGTGCTGATGCGGCGGCCGCTTCCATCCTCCAGCAGCATCACCGTTGCCCAGCAGCGACTGCAGACACGCGCTCCGGCAGCCCCAGTAACACGACGAAGTGTTGCAGCAGTGACAGATGTGTATGGCCTCGCTGTCCAGGATGTCTTCGTCGCTGGTCGCTTCGTCCAGGTTGTGCAGCTGGGCGAAACCGGTAAGGACCCCCACGCCATCGGATTTTGCTGCCATCTTCCTCTCAGACGCGCTTCATCCGCCCTCCTTCCGCGGTGCGTGCCGTCACTTCCGCAATACCTGTGCTGGTGTGAGAGACGATGCCATTTCACTTGCATTCAAAATGATTTATATAGACATAAGTGTCATTTCTACTCTGCATTTTCGTGTTTCATGCAAACATGGTGATTTCAAAATGACTGAAAGAGCAACTGAAAATTATATTGCATTTTTCCTAATAAGAATCACGTATTATCACAGATTAAATGAACGATTTGGTTGAAAAATGTTTTTACAGAGAAAACAAAATTAGCTTACATTTGATTAATGACCAGAACATAAGCAATATCACATGAGCGCATGTGGTTGTTTTGAAAATCAGCGGCCTTTTACCTGATATACCTGCCACAGGTAATCACTGCCATGCTGATTTTGAGGCCAAACTATATGATTGTAAGTTTGATACTGCTTTAACAGCTAGGGGGTGGCCTGGGGTGGCTGTGGTCACCATGGGCCGAAGCCTGGCCACCCCATTGTCCACCCCACTCGCAGTTGCTGTTTAGTCATTTTTTGGTCATTTTCTGGCACAATTCATTTCTTTACAGGTGAAATCATCCCTGTACAAATGTACAAACTTAACATGTGCACACATCAAGGTCGCCGCACCTCTCTGTCCCGGTATCATTGTATCAACCCCCCACCCCCACAGTCCGATGATGATATAAAAATGTTGCCCGAACATTTCTGTACCACCACAGACTGACTGCTTACCCCTGCCTGGCCACCCCTTTGAAAAACTCCTGGCTCCGCCCCTGCACTTTAACCTTTAAAACATTAAGCAAGAAAGTATATAAAATGGAATAACTTACATTTCAGACAAAACAATGGTCAGATAGTTTATGTATTTTTACTCTGCTAGCAAAAATAGTTCCATAAGATCCCAAAAAGCATAAAGCTCTGCGTGTCTCCAAGCAATGCACAGTCTGAAACACAGTATGGGAGTGGCATAGAGCAACAGAGTGCAACAGTCTGGTTCCGGAAGTAAAAATCCTACACCTTTTCTCCATAGAATATTTGATTTCCAATGACAACCTATAAACATTTAAAGACGGCCCTTCCGTGAGCTCCGAGGTTGTTCATCGATGGTATATGTTTTCGTTGAAGCCATCGGTCCACGTTATTTCAACTTTCATTGTTTAAAAATCTTGTTTGATAGCAGAATTTCTGGTGAACAACTACATTTCCCATGGTGCAGCAGAGAAAGATCCACTAATGGGAGAACCATTGCCAACAAAGCTCACTAAAGGAGCCCAGGAGCAACAGCCCACTCCCAAATCACAATCGAGTCTGTCTTTTTTCACCCTTAAACTTTGCAATAAATGCCAAAATATATTGTTGCTATTAGGGATGTGCCCAAAGCCATATAGCTTATTTGCAAAGGCACGAATAATGACTTCAAAATGAATAACAGATTCATCCAAATAATCAAAAAAATATTCATGATTGATTATACAAGAAGCACAAGGATAAAGCGACATTTTAAATAAACATATCCAAAATTACAACAAATTTATGAATCTGTTCAGCCAATATTTCTTAAGTGTAAACCTTAAAAGGTGTGATTTCAGACTGAGAGGGTGCAGACTCGACTCCATTTAAACATGCATGTCTGGAACTTATCAAGTGTAACATTAATCATATACACGTTGTCAATGTATGACATGATGCACACGTGATTCCCATGTATTTATTTATAGCCTAAACTTGAGCACGATGTTAAATAATCGACCTGAAGTGATAATTTCACTTTAATTTGCTCATAATTTAAATTGCAGCGTTACCTTTTTTTCCCAGTGTCACAAACGATCATCTTTTAATGATCCGTTCTAAAGGATTCAGTCTAAACTCCGCCTTTCAGAGAGCATACTCTGCTCTGATTGGTCAGATGTCAGTCTGTTGTGATTGGTCTACCGCTTAGTGTAGTGTTTGAGGGCGGGTCAAAGCTGTTCGCGAGCAGCCAATGAAGACCAGAGGCGGGTTTATTGTTACCAAATTACGTAGGTTAGTACAGGAAGTGGATCTGGAATTACTAACGACTCGTTTCAGGTGTTCAGAATCGGTTCTTTCTTTTGGGAGTCATTAGCTCATTTGTGGTGCACTTTGATTTTTGAAACTTTGCAGACTTTTTTAAGTTTTATTTGTGACATAACCATACACAGTACGACATGTAGTGAAATTCTTGATACGACTTTTCTCCCCACGGTTTATGATAAAGAATATATATATATATATATATATATATATATATATATATATATATATATATATACCTCCTGCCTCCAGAATAATGTTATACATGCACAGATGAACAAAAATTCTGTTACATGCAGATATTAATATCAGAAATGAGAATCAACAGTTAACCACATATTCCCCAGTTAATGTAGCTTACATATTCAGTTTCATTCCGTAATAAAATAAATAAATAAATAATAATAATAATAAATAATAATGTGTAATGATAATAATAATAATAATACTAATAATTATTATGAAAATACATAGACAAGGCATATTTTATTAATAGAAACTATAAATGTGAGAGTAACATTCAAAAACGTGCGTTTCCTTTTAGTTTAGACGCACTTCCGGGTTAAGCCCCGCCCACACACGGTTCCATCCAAAGACAGAGACAGATACCGATAATTTTGTCATATGAACAGATACAGAAACAAATACAGATAATGGCTTCGCTGCACACCACTAGTTTCTATAGTTATAATCAGCGACTTAAATTCAGTAGTTTTACATATTTCCATCATATTTTATTAAATTACATAATTTATGTATTTTGTCCCCTCCTGAAAGACATAAAGTAGCTACACAGTCTTGTACCTTTGTGTTTGTCGATTTTCAAATACTTTGTAATGTTGTGATTCACCTCAGAGCTGGTTAGATTGGTTCATGTCTTAGAAATGTTTTATGGTGGATTTTATGGAAAAACCTATGCAAAATATGCAGGGGAAAGACCAGCAAACGACAACTGTGTCTGAAATGTCTTTTTAACGAATCAGTTGATTAAAAAAAAAATGCACTCATGAAAAAAATTTATGTATATTTGACTCCACCTACTGCCTTAATATGTAATCTGCAGAAATGGTCACAAAATGAATCAGTCAATGAATCTAATGAATCGTTTAGGTGAACAGATTCAAATGATACGAATCACTGGAATGCAAAAGCAATAAATCAGGAGGGACCTACGTTTTCTATTCAAACAGCACTGTATTAATGCTGTATTTAAATTGTATGTTATATTGTAGGCAAAACAGCACTGTTTCCTCGAACACAATCTTAATCCTCTGCAGTTGCTGTCACCACATAGGGAATATTCTTGAGCACAGCACATGCAAAACCCTCTGCCACAGGAATATTACAAAGGCTCCCATTTTTAGTGTCTTCCCTTAGGACAGAGAGTGTCTAAATCCTCAAACATTCCCTGTGCCACATCTAACAGAGATACAGGGCGGCTTAATTGCTTTCACTAATTAAACTGTCGTACTAAAACGAGGAGAGTAGATGTGAAATAAATTTTAGTAACAAGAAAACATTTATTTTTACATTGCCAATGTTGAATCATACTATATAAACCTTCTGATGCATGAATTATTAAAGCACAAAGAAAATAGAATATTTTAATGGTTTTTTTTGTTTGTTTTTTTTGTTCCAACCAGCAAGAATAGAATAATTGGCACACATTTTACCAAAAAATAATGTATTTTTCAGACACTTAGTTACACATATGTATATTGGAATATAAGATATTTGCATCCAATTTGAATTTGGACCTTGCATGAGACAGAATATCAATGTGTTTTAGCGACCTGCCAGAACACACTAGCAAACTCCTAGCAATGCCCTAGCGATTACCCAGAACACCCTAACAGCTACATATTGTACCAACACCCTAGCAACACCCAGAACACCCAAGAATCCACCTAGAAATGCCCTAGCAACCGTCCAGAGCATCCTTGCAACACCCTAGCAATGCCCTAGCGACCACCCAGTACACCCTTGGAACTACATACTGTAGCAACATCCTAGCAACACCAAGAACACCCAAGCAACCACCTAGCAGAGCCCTAGCAACAGCTCAGAGCATCCTAACATCCACCTAGCAACACCCTAGCAATGCCCTAGTGACCACCCAGAACATCCTAGCAACTACATTCTGTAGCAACGCCCTAGCAACATCCAGAACACCCAAGAAACCACCTAGAAATGCTCTAGCAACCGCCCAGAGCATCCTAGCAACACCCTAGCAATGCCTTAGCGACCACACAGAACACCCTTGGAACTACATACTGTAGTAACATCCTAGCAACACCCAGAACACCCAAGCAACCACCTAGCAGTGCACTAGTAACCACCCAGAGCACCCTAGCAACCACTTAGCAACACCCTAGCAGCGCCCCAGCGACAACCCAGAACACCCTAGCAACTATGTACTGTAGCAACAGCCTCACAACCATCCAGAACACCCAAACAACCACCTATAAACACCCTAGCAACCACCCAGAACACCCTAGTGACCACTTCGATACATTATTAATAATAAAATGCTACTTGTGAAAATACTTTCTTGCCTGAAATTTTTTATTTTGTTAATTTACCTGAAGAAAGATGATGATGATGATGACATTCAAAATATTAAATGCCCAGGACCCATATTTACAGAGTAAGCCATTATTTTCTAGAGCAGGATCAAAATTATTTTGAAGCAAAAATACAGGTAAAAATAATCTTAGAAAGGTGGCAACATCATTATTTTATTTTTAGGTAGGTCTATTGCTGAAATCAGCGGACTGACACATTGACAGCCTCATATCTCTCAGATTTAACCATATAGGGCCTCAAAAAGATGCCAAAATATACCATTATGCAAAAGGTTATTAAGATATCTTTAATACTTCTGGAGTTATAGGCACCCAAACTTTGGAAAAACAACACAAATAACGTTTTTTTTCTTCTTCAATTTTTGCACTCACACCATTAGCATATAATGCAACAACAAGGGCCGCTGAAGTCAACAGTTCATGGAAACACTTGTGACTGTGGAGCTCTCTGCAGCAGGAATGAACTTACTAAACGCAAATGCACAAGAGCATGAACATTTTATGAAAGCTAATGTTGTGACTGTGGGGGTATTGAATGGTATAAGTGAGATAACTGCCTGCAGATCCCTTGAGTTCTGGGTTGCTTTCATGTGCCGCTATTGAAGGAGACATTAAATGTATATTTTTGGATGACTGGCATCAATCAAAAAGCCTCTCATGGCACGAAAAAGCACTAGTGGTTCAAATTGAATGAGATTTATTGCCACTGCTGTGAGCTTGGCTTCAGGCTGTTCGGTTTCTGTCCTGAATAACAGGAATAGTTCACCTAAAAATTCAAGTTGAAGTGGATAAATATTATTTGTAAATAACATCTTAAACTTCGGTCTGTTATTCACACAAATCTATAATATGGCTTCAGAAGATTTTAAATATAGCATATGATGCATATAGACTTCTATTATGATACGTTTATGGTGCTTTTTTGGCGCCTTTTGACAGTATAAATCACCATTGACATTCCTTGTATAGAAAAGTGCCACTTTGATATTCTGCCAAACATCTTTTTATGTGTATCATGTGTTCGAGAGAAAATAATTTGAGGCTGTAATGACATGAAGGAGAGTAAATGATGATAAAACGAGCATTCACCATTTTTGGGTGAAAACGCTTTTATTCAAAAAGCGACTTACAAAAGAGGAAAACATAAGCGAATCTTCTTAAAGAGACAGTGGTACGAAAAGTGCCATATTACAAAGTTTGACTAGCATCAGAATAGTATTCAAAACAGACGCGGTACGATGAATCCGATAGTCCGGGAAAGTGATTTGGTGCCTCTTTGTGTTTGTACAACAAGGCGACGTTCCTTAGCCGACCGCAGGCTTCTGGTGGGAGTGTAGATCTGCATAAATGATTTTAGGTAAGCTGGAGCAGACCCAGTGACTGTTCTGTATGCCAGCATCAGGGCCTTGAATTTAATACGTGCATCAACCGGCAGCCAGTGGAGAGAGACAGAGTGGTGTAACATGTGCTCTCTTTGGTTCATTAAAGACCAGACGTGTTGCCACATTCTGGATAATTTGCAGGAGTCTAATTGCACATGCAGGGAGGCCTGCAATGAGAGCGTTACAGTAGTCCAGTCTAGAGATGACAAGTGACAGAACAAGCAGTTGTGTGGCATGTTCAGAGAGGAAAGGTCTTATCTTCCTGATATTGTAGAGTGTAAATCTACATGATCTTGTGGCCTTTGAAATGTGGTCTGTGAAATTTAGTTTGTTATCGATAGTTGGAAAGACAAGGAGTTCAGTCTTGGCTTGGTTAAGTTGCAGGTGGTGTTCCTTCATCCAGGCCGAGATGTCTGCCAGGCAGGCAGCGATTCGAGCGGTCACTGTGGTGTCGTTGGGCTGGAAAGACAAGTCGAGTTGCGTGTCATGAGCGTAGCTGTGGTAAGAGAAACCATGTGACTGAATGATGGGTCCCAGTGAAAATAAATAAATAAATAAATAAATCGTCTAATGAGAACAAATGTTTAGGAACTCCAATACTCTGGTAATACAAACAGAGGAACATTTAACTGGCTCCTGACGGAGGGCTTGTTATTGAGTCAAGCTAGACAAATAAATGAGCACAATATTCAAGTCTTCTCTGTTAAGAGGGAAATGAAATGTATCAATTTGTTCTGGATAAGTAATTCATAGAGACAATTCTTTGCATTTATCCTGCTTTGATCTACTTTTTAATCACTTCAAAGACAATTAGAGAGCTGCCAAGTGATGGATGGAATATTATTTTGAAAGCAAGGAATTATTTTGTTTGATCTGTCAAACAAAGAACAAATAATACTACAGTGTCTTTGTTTTGTCAAACAACATTAACACATACAGTGGCCCCAGAAAGTATTAAAAAAGACTTGTTTTCGTGAAATGTTTTGCTTGAAAATTGTGCTTGTTCTATCTTTCTTTAAAATTACATTTACTAATCTAATGCAATGACATTTATTTTTTGAAGTGTGACTTAAGTCTCCAGATATTTTTTTTTTGGGGGGGGGGGGGGGGCACTGTAATTATAAAACAAAGATAATTTATTAATGATCAGGGCTGGATTGTCAATCTGGCATTCCGGGCATTTTCCCGGTGGGCCGACGCACTTTGGGGCCGATCAGGGGCGGAATGGCCATCGGAAGAACCGAGTGGGCCGCTGGGTCGGCCACAAAACGTGCCAAATGGGCCACAATAATCTAAAATGAGCCACTGCATTATGCAGTACAGACCACAAAAGGGCGCCGCGATATGCAGAAAAGGACAGCGAACACCATCCCCCACTCAACAACTTTTGGTCCAGTTGCTATGTAAAATCCCGGACCGATTTCTCTTCCCAGTCCAGCCCTGTTAATGATCATTTGAAACTTGAAATGCAGACGCTACTCACACAATGAACCATGTCATTTAATACAATGAAAAAACACTGATAATATGTAGCCCATGTTGGTTCACAACGCCTCGAGTTGGATTGACCAATCAGAGCTTACCATAAAACTGTCCATGCTACAGGTCTTACGAGAGTCCTGAAGCTGATGCAATACAGATTGTGAATGAAAGACTCTTTTCTCCAAAACATATTTCCACTTGATTGATTTGAACCTTTATGTTGTTTTAAACAACATAGATTTCACCGATTTGAAGGTGAAAGGTGAAGGTGAAAGAATGAAAGGTGATGCCTACAGGGAAGCTGAAGTGATTAGATGATACAATTAAAATTAAAATTAAAATTTTTGATTGTTAAACGACAAAAGCCATGTGACATTTTTAAATGCAAGCATTCGGCTTGTGTGTGGGTTATTGTGAAATTTAATAGCCACGAACAGAAGGTGGCAGCACATTTCATATTTTCTGACTCTCCTTGTAGTATTATCTGCAGTATATTCGTGTGCATATGCACACACCAATCAGCTACAACCTTAAAACCACCTGCATAATATTGTGTAGTTCAAAACAGCGCCAACCCGCTCTCACCACAATTGTACAGAGGGGTTATCTGAGTTACCGTAGACATTGTCCGTTTGAACCAGTCTGACCATTCTCTGTTAACTTCTCTCATCAATTCTGATGGTTGATGTGAACATTAACTGAAGCTCCTGACCCGTATCTGCATGATTTTATGCACTGCACTGCTGCCACATGATTGGCTGATTAGATAATCGCATGGATGTTTGTTGGTGTCAGACGGGCTGGTTTGAGTATTTCTGGGATTTTCACTCACAACAGTCTCTAGAATTTACTCCGAATGGTGTCAAAAACAAAAAACATCCAGTGAGTGGCAGTTCTGCGCACGGAAACACCTTGTTGATGAGAGGGGTCAATGGAGAATGGCCAGACTGGTTCAAACTGACAATGTCTATGGTAACTCAGATAACCCCTCTGTACAATTGTAGTGAGAAGAATATCATTCTGAGATTCGGGTTGGCGCTGTTTTGGTGGCACGAGTTGGACCAACACAAGTGGTTTTAATGTTGTGGCTGATCGGTGTATATCTATCTATCTATATACATATTAGGGCTGTGAATCAATTAAAATTTGTAATCAAATTAATTACATGGTATGCAGCTTAATTAATCGATTAAATCACATATATAAATCCATCCATCCATCCATCTTCAACCGCTTATCCGAAGTCGGGTCGTGGGGGCAGCAGCTCCATCAGGGGGCACCAAACTTCCCTATCTCGAGCCACATTAACCAGCTCTGACTGGGGGACCCTGAGGTGTTCCCAGGCCAGTGTGGAGATGTAATCTCTCCACCTAGTCCTGGGTCTTCCCTGAGGCCTCCTCCCAGCTGGACGTGCCTGAAACACCTCCCTAGGGAGGTGCCCAGTGGGCATCCTTACCAGATGCCCAAACCACCTCAACTGACTCCTTGCGACGCAAAGCATCAGCGGCTCTACTCCGAGCTCCTCACGGATGACTGAGCTCCTCACCCTATCTCTATGGGAGAAGCCCGCCACCCTTCTGAGGAAACCCATTTTGGCCGCTTGTACTCGCGACCTAGTTCTTTCGGTCATGACCCAACCTTCATGACCATAGTTGAGGGTAGGAACAAAAATTGACCGGTAGATCGAGAGCTTTGCCTTCCGGCTCAGCTCTCTTTTATTGACAACGGTGCGATAGAGCGTGTGCAATACCGCCCCCGCTGCCCCGATTCTCCGACCAACCTCCCGCTCCATTGTCCCCTCACTCGTGAACAAGACCCCGAGGTACTTGAACTCCTTCACTTGGGGCAATACCTCCTTCCCTACCCGGAGTACACACTCCCATCGGTTTCCCGCTGAAATATATATAAATATATATACATATATACATATATAAATATTTGCTGAAAAATACCCCTCAAATAACATTAATTCAATATATGATTATATAATTATAAATAGTTCTATGTAAATAATTATAAATCCAGTGGGAATCTTGGTATACCGTATACTTGGCAATAAAGCTCATTCTGATTCTGATTAATGCACTATGAACTAATGTTACCACTTACTGCTGTCCCGTGGAGAAAACAGGTGGTACTTCAAGCTTGAATTGCTCAGATGGAAGGAATATTCCATATTACGGTCCGGCACACCAGCACACTAACAGATATTAATGTCTACCTTGAAAGCGCTATACAGTATGTGACTTTGGATAAAATTGTATGTTTAATGGATTCATGTAAAATGTCTGATGAAAGGGGTTCGGTAACGCTTAAGTGAATTTTAAAAAAGACCAAAGCTGAAATTGGTCTAATCTCCTGAATATTTGAGTTTTAAGAGGTTGTTTGGCATATTTATGAAGACTTTTTCCGATGTTTCATCACTGTCTATCTACAACATGTTTAATGCTTTGGTGTCTTTGTTGGCAGAGATGCCCTGTGTAAGAGCTTTGAGCAGGGTGGCACAGTGGGCTTCCTTGGCATCGGGTCGTGGCATTCAACCGCTTACTGTTTCAGAGCGGAACATCAGTTTCTCTTCACAGCAAGTCACCTCGGATGCCAGCTTTCACTCAGTGTCTTTGATGCACCATTTGTTGCGTAATTTCTGTTCATGATTGGTTTTAAGCTTTGTGGCCTAAATGGATGTTATGTAAGCCTTTGATCATCAATACTATTTGCTCATGTTTCCCTTGTTACCACATACTGAAACACTGGAATGTGGTCTCCATGGAAACACATGACTGATGATGTCTTTTAATCACATCGCAGGGGGTTTGGGGCAGCTGGGAGTGGGTCTGGGCAAACTGTTTAGGTAAGACTGAAGCTTTAATGCTTTTATCAGTATATGATGATGTATGTTTTGAATGCTTTAAGCGAATATTTCAGTTAACAAACATATAATGTTTATAACATAGTGTTTCTTTGATTTACAGGAAGAGATTTGGAAAATATAATGTCATTCTGTCATGTTCAAATCATGTTAACCAGAGTGGTGAGTTTGTGTATTTAATTGATACTATGGCTGGCTGGGGGCCTGTGTAGCTCAGCGAGTAAAGACACTGACTATCACACCTGGAGTCGTGAGTTCGAATCCAGGGCGTGCTGAGTGACTCCAGTCAGGTCTCCTAAGCAACCAAATTGGTCCAGTTCCTAGGGAGAGCAGAGTCACATGGGGTAACCTCCTCGTGGACACTATAATGTGGTTCTTGCTCTCGGTGCGGCACGTGGTGAGTTGTGTGTGGATGCCACGGAGAATTGCGTGAAGCCTCCACACGTGCTACATCTCCGTGGTAACACGCTCAAAAAGCCATGCGATAACATGCATGGATTGACGTCTCAGACGTGGAGGCAACTGAGATTCGTCCTCCGCTGTAGGGTTCTTTTCTATCTTACTGAGCATTCTGTGGTGTGCCCTTTGAATCATCTTAGCCGGACGGCCACTTCTAGAGAGAGTACCTATAGTACTAAATCATCTCCATTTATAGACAGTTTGTCTAACTGTGGACAGATGCATATCTAACGGCCACTTCTAGTGAGAGTACCTATAGTACTAAATCATCTCCATTTATAGACAGTTTGTCTAACTGTGGACAGATGAATATCTAACAGCCACTTCTAGTGAGAGTACCTATAGTACTAAATCATCTCCATTTATAGACAGTTTGTCTAACTGTGGACAGATGAATATCTAACGGCCACTTCTAGAGAGAGTACCTATAGTACTAAATCATCTCCATTTATAGACAGTTTGTCTAACTGTGGACAGATGAATATCTAACGGCCACTTCTAGTGAGAGTACCTATAGTACTAAATCATCTCCATTTATAGACAGTTTGTCTAACTGTGCACAGATGAATATCTAACGGCCACTTCTAGAGAGAGTACCTATAGTACTAAATCATCTCCATTTACAGACAGTTAGTCTAACTGTGGACAGATGAATATCTAACGGCCACTTCTAGAGAGAGTACCTATAGTACTAAATCATCTCCATTTATAGACAGTTTGTCTAACTGTGCACAGATGAATATCTAACGGCCACTTCTAGAGAGAGTACCTATAGTACTAAATCATCTCCATTTATAGACAGTTTGTCTAACTGTGGACAGATGAATATCTAATGGCCACTTCTAGTGAGAGTACCTATAGTACTAAATCATCTCCATTTATAGACAGTTTGTCTAACTGTGGACAGATGCATATCTAACGGCCACTTCTAGTGAGAGTACCTATAGTACTAAATCATCTCCATTTATAGACAGTTTGTCTAACTGTGGACAGATGAATATCTAACAGCCACTTCTAGTGAGAGTACCTATAGTACTAAATCATCTCCATTTATAGAAAGTTTGTCTAACTGTGGACAGATGAATATCTAACGGCCACTTCTAGAGAGAGTACCTATAGTACTAAATCATCTCCATTTATAGACAGTTTGTCTAACTGTGGACAGATGCATATCTAACAGCCACTTCTAGTGAGAGTACCTATAGTACTAAATCATCTCCATTTATAGACAGTTTGTCTAACTGTGGACAGATGAATATCTAACGGCCACTTCTAGTGAGAGTACCTATAGTACTAAATCATCTCCATTTATAGACAGTTTGTCTAACTGTGGACAGATGAATATCTAACGGCCACTTCTAGAGAGAGTACCTATAGTACTAAATCATTTCCATTTATAGACAGTTTGTCTAACTGTGGACAGATGAATATCTAACGGCCACTTCTAGGGAGAGTACCTATAGTACTAAATCATCTCCATTTATAGACAGTTTGTCTAACTGTGGACAGATGAATATCTAACGGCCACTTCTAGAGAGAGTACCTATAGTACTAAATCATTTCCATTTATAGACAGTTTGTCTAACTGTGGACAGATGAATATCTAACGGCCACTTCTAGTGAGAGTACCTATAGTACTAAATCATTTCCATTTATAGACAGTTTGTCTAACTGTGGACAGATGAATATCTAACGGCCACTTCTAGTGAGAGTACCTATAGTACTAAATCATCTCCATTTATAGACAGTTTGTCTAACTGTGGACAGATGAATATCTAACGGCCACTTCTAGAGAGAGTACCTATAGTACTAAATCATCTCCATTTATAGACAGTTTGTCTAACTGTGGACAGATGAATATCTAACGGCCACTTCTAGTGAGAGTACCTATAGTAATAAATCATCTCAATTTATAGACAATTTGTCTAACTGTGGACAGATGAATATCTAACGGCCACTTCTAGAGAGAGTACCTATAGTACTAAATCATCTCCATTTATAGACAGTTTGTCTAACTGTGGACAGATGAATATCTAAGCTCTTCGAGATAACTTTGCAAAATGTTTGATAGCAGGTCTTCAAAGATCTCTTTTTTGCAAGGCGTGTCATATGGACTACTTTTATCGTGATGTTGTTGCGTGACGGTGGTCACTGTATGCTTCTGTTGTAATGTATGTAAAAGAGCAGGATGAACATTCTGCTAAACTAATCCACTTTAGAACGTTTCACTTAAATCATTTTTGTTTGGAAAGTTACGAGGTTGAGTAAATGTTGACAGAAAATGTAATTCTTGTGTAAACTGTCCCTTTAACAGTGAATATACTGAAGTCTGAGCCATAGATTGTTTGATAGTTTTGCTAGAATTTTTGATATTTATTAATTTGGGGTTTGGGGATCACCAAGGTGCGCTGGGGGTCCATGGAAAAACATTAGAGGAAAAAAGTAAAAAAAAAAAAAAGTTTTACATTGACAGCTGTAGTTTTTAACCACCAATATATGCATATTATTTTAATATATTATTCAAAATAAAAAATCTTATTTATAAGAAATAAGGCCTGTCATTTACTATTCTCTTACTATTCTAAGCTGGTTTAAAACCATATTTGTGCAATCTGAATTGAATTAAAAATGTATTCTTTGGGTTAAACATCTTACATTACTATAATAGAAAAAAATACACTGTCAAATTAATAATGATATGTTTTACATATTAAATGTAACTAATTAATTTTGCATTAGAGCAATGAGACTTTAAAAGCCAGTTATTTTATTTTTGCAAACAAAATGTCTTTTATAATATCATGTTTACTATATTTCTCACAAACAGGGTCAATCGCAAGAGGATCTTCATATTTGGGGTCCTGGTATAAAAACAATATGAAACATGTTGCTCGTTCTACAAAGGCTTTCTCAGTTTTTTAGTTGTATTCAATGCACTTTAAAATCGTGCAAATATATATGCTTTATGTACTTTGGGGAATATTCTACTTTAGGTAATCACACAGACATGACGTGTTTAAACAGAATGATATTTCAATATCCTGGAAGCTTCTTTTTAGATGTTGAGGTCAAGTTGAAAAAGGATTAGTGAGTAAATTAATTTAGCAACATTTGAGAATGTTTTTGTCCTTTATTAGCGACTCGCTGGCCTGATTTTGGGCCAAAGAAATTGCACATGTATACAGTATTAAGTACAGTGCAATGTTTACAGTATATGCCTAATGAAACAAAACGTTTGCTTACCTATGGATTTCTATGGCCACATACACACTGCAAAATTTTGCCTAAAGTTACACGTATATACGGAATACAGGAGTCGCTCCCAAAATTTCAATGTCTCATATGCTCATATCAACGTTTTGGTCTTTTGCGACTGTAAGGAAGAAACATAAATGCCATCAGTTTAACCCATGTGTACCTCATGTATAGTAATCAATCAAAATCATTTATTTTTTATTTTTTTTAGCAATTGGCACATGATTATTTGCGACATGTCTGTCCATTAGTTGAGACTTCTGCGTCAGTTTCAGTTGTAGTAGTTCCTCTGTCAGACAGGCCATGTGCATCAAAGACTCCATTATTATTTCTCCTTGCGAATGCAGAAATCTGTGCAGCAGCTCTTTCGCTTCCTAAAGGGGTCAAAGGTTAGTGACGTGAGGCAAGGAATAATAAAATATCATGGTTAACTCTTTAAAGGAATGCCCCAGGTTCAATACAAGTTAAGCTCATTGGACAGCACTTGTAGGATAATATTGATTTCCACAGAAACAAAATTATTTAGAAAAAGCAAAAATGGCTGTTACAGTCAGGCAATTACAATGGAAGTCAATGGGGCCTGTCCATAAACATTCAAATACACATGTTTCAAAGGTATAGCCACAAGACATGAACAATATACATGTTAACGTGATTTTAGTGTTATAAAATCTCTTACAGGGTTTACTAGCGTTTCATTGTCTTGGCAACAAGTTTAATATTGGATATAACTTTTCTCAGAAAAGGTTAGTAAGTGGTTTTATAACACTAAAATCATGTTAACATGTATATTGTTTACGTCTTGTGGCTATACTTTTAAAACAATGTGTATTTTATCGTTTATTGACTGGCTCCATTGACTTCCATTGTAAGTGCCTCACTGTAACTGAGATTTTGGCCTTTTTTTTTTTTTAAATACACAAAGGACGAGTCGAAAGTATTTGTTGTGGTTATCCACATTATGCCAGAAATACTGTCAATTTAACTTAACCTGTATTGAACCCGGAATATTCCTTTATTTCCATCTTTGATTGTATTTACCATCCATTTCATCAGGCAATAAAAAACCCATAATGCAACATTTGTAATCATTAGTAAGAATAAAACTCATTTGTATGGTGAAGGTCATCCATCTGCGGTCACAACTGTTGACAAATATTCACATATTTGTTTATTATTATTATTATTATTATTATTATTATTCAATAAAAATGAAAACAAATAGTCATACAAACAAAAACTAATAAATATATTAATAAATAAAGAGAACCACTCAGGATGTCTTTTTTAGTTTTTTAGTTTTGTTTTGATTTTCTCTCCAATTTGTAACGCCCAATTCCCAATGCGCTCCAAGTCCTCGTGGTGGCGTAGTGACTCGCCTCAATCCGGGTGGCGGAGGACGAATCTCAGTTGCCTCCGCGTCTGAGACCGTCAATCTGCACATTTGATCACGTGGATTATTGAGCACGTTGCCATGGAGACCTAGTGTGTGTGGAGGCTTCACGCTATTCTCCGCAGCATCCACGCACATCTCACCACGCGTCCCACCGAGAGCGAGAACCACATTAAAGCGACCACGAGGAGGTTAACCCATGTGACTCTACCCTCCTTAGCAACCGGGCCAATTTGGTTGCTAAGGAGACCTGACTGGAGTCACTAAGCACGCCCTGGATTCGATAATCGCTGAGCTAACCAGGCCCCCTAGGATATCTTTTTAATCATTTTTAACCTTCCCCCAGTACTGACATATTAATCATTCATTTGTAAATTAGATCTTTAATTATTAGATTTCTAATCTTGTTACTTTCTCCATTTGGTATATTTCCAAGATTGATTAGCATTTGTGTGGTTTTACCTTGTAAAGATATTTTATGTACAGAAGCACACAGGCTAGTTTCTTTAGCTTTTATTTTTTTAAACTTTTTTTAATGTTGTGATTCATCTCAGAGCTGGTTGGTTTGGTTCACTGCTTACAACCCTATTAAAGGTTTAATTCCTATAGAGTAAATGAATGGTTAAAAAGTCATCCTGAACAAAGACCACTAAAAAAGCGGGTGGTCAATGTTGTTCCCTAAAGGGTTAATAAGGGCTGTGTGCTCCTTTAATCCATCTTATCTGGTAAATGCTGACATAATGCAGCTCCTTAAGATATTAAGGAAGACGTGGTGTAGCGTTCTGCAAACCATCTTTAATATAAGTGTGAGAGAATAAGCAGCAGAAATATGGCCAGCTTTATTTATTCAATACGATTTATTAAATCTCAAATTACCTTATTAATATTTTTTTGCTTACAGTGTTGGTGGCAGCCCTACGGTTCTGTATATGAGCAGCCAGCCAATACCTGGAAGATCTGCTTTGATGGATTAATTGATTGTGTGCAACTGTAACCGGTCCTGTTTGACCCGCTCCGAGCGAGATTCGAACCGGTGTCTCCGGCATGGGAGGCGGGCATGCTAATAAGGAGGCTAAAGGCTACAGCCTCTAGTGTCAGTCGCTAGTGCACCTCTTGAGGACAAGGGAGTGAGGTTTATACACATGCATGTACCAGCTGGCTCCCGTTACACAACCACAGTTTAGGTCACCTTGAGTAAAATACTAAACCTACTGTGTCAGATATTTATTTACTAAGCATTTTTTCCTTTTGATAAACATGAATAAAATGTATTGTGAGTGGTGGTGGTGTACTGGGCTAAAGCACTGAGCTGGTAATCAGAAGGTTGCTGGTTCGATCCCCACAGCCACCACCATTGTGTCCTTGAGCAAGACACTTAACTCCAGGTTGCTCCGGGGGGATTGTCCCTGTAATAAATGCACTGTAAGTCACTTTGGATAAAAGCGTCTGCCAAAAGTAAACATTTAAGTGTTCTGTTCACTCTATCTCCCTCCAAACAGTCTTGTTTTATTCCACTAGATGGCAGCAAGTAATAAAAATATTTTTTTCTTTCACATACCATCCCAATATATAGAGCTGAAATGTAGGTGGCGCTCTAACATATTTAAGCCCTCACAGATGTGCTCGTCCATAGACATTCAGTCTAATTCTCAGTTCATGCACAACCCCCATTGTTTCATTGAATATCTCGGCCTCTGAGTGGACTAGAAGCTCAATCTAGGTGTCTTTAGAAAGCTGAGATCCCTGCGATGAAAGTAAATTAAAAAGTAAAAAATATGTAATTTTGTAGAACGCCGCCTAAGGTAAAAGCAGATATAAAGTTTGTAGCTATTTGAGGCTTACAGCAGCAGTTAACGGTGCATAAAAGAGACGTTTGCATGTGATGTCTGACAGATATCATATTTCACTTTGTGATTCTTTTGAAAATCTTTCAAACTGTGGTTTTAGGGCAACATTTTCATTTGATATATGATTATTCTATTTAAGTGCTATTTGAAAAACCTTTATAGCCATTAACATTTCTATCAAACGATCTCTAGGTGGCACTTATTTGCGACGCAGATGTTTTCATGCCTTATTTTGTTATTTTACGACAAATAAATGCAAAAGTGAAGGTTATCTATGAAAAGTACATATTCTAAACTTTCAAACGATACCTCATATGCCTGATTTATGTATTCTGAGACTTGTTTCGCGATATAGTCATTTGGACTTTATTGTGTCTGTGGTGCATAATTTCTTATCAAAAGGTGCTACAAACATTATTGGTGTGCCGTTACTTTTCTTAGTGATCAGACTTAAAAATTTTCCCTGGGAAATGATAAATCACATCGATTATATTGGAGGGACCAAGCCAGATCAGAATATCCTCTCTTTTGATTCTGGCCTGAAAGCAACCACCCAGAACACACTAGCAACTGCATAGCAACGTGCAAAAAAGCACTAGAAGACATGGAAAATTGGGAAATTTGAGTTTTCATACTGTATAACGCTGAGATATTGTACCTGTTTGCTCATCGTGCCTTTGATGGGTAGATTATGTAATCCGGCCTGCAGCTTCTCCACCATCTGATCTTCAGTCTTCTTTTTGAGTTCTGTGATTTCTGCTTCCTTCTTGGACTGAGTCAAAAGCAGCTCTTTCAGTGCCTGCTGCTGTTGCCACTCCACAGTATCTATGCCCTCACATAGCGGCTGTGGAGGAGGTGGGGTTTCAATTGCAAGCTCAGATCTCACGTGTTTAAGGCCCGTTTCGCCACTTAAAACTGCCTGATAAAGGCGTTGATGAGGAACGTATGTTTTCACAATGAATTCCAGAAGAAGAGCATGTTGGGAAGTGGAGAGATGAGGCTGTATCTGTGATAACTGATCCTTGACAAGGCGAAAGACTTCTGATGTCTTCAAGCCTAATTTGATATATTCAAATAAATTATATAAATTACAAACAGTATAATATATATATATATATATATATATATATATATATATATATATATATATATATATGCACACACATTGTATATACAGCTCTGCAAAATTATCAGTTTCTCTGGATTTACTATTTATAGGAGTGTGTTTGAGTAAAATTAGAATTTTTGTTTATTCTATAAAGTACTGACAACATTTCACACTGACAACAGTGGACAATAATATAAATATTGTCATTTAGAGCATTTATTTGCAGAAAATAACTGGTCAAAATAATAAAAATGATGCAGTGTTTTAGACCTTGAATTATGCAAAGAAAACAAATTCATTTTTAAACAACATGATACTATTGTTTTAATTTAGGAATAGTTCAGAAATCAATATTTGGCGGAATAAGTCATCATTTTGAGATATTAAATCACAATGAGATACAAAAGTCATAATTATGAGATAGCCTACTAAATAAAATTTTGGAGATACTAAATCATAATTATGAGATAATAAACTATGATTATGAGATACTAAATCATAATAATGATATGCTTGGTCATAATAATGAGATAATCAATCATAATAATTAAATAAAAAGTCATAATTATGAGATAAGTAAAAATTATTAGATATTCAATCATAATTATGAGATGCTTATCCTAAATCAGAATTATGATATCATTTATAATTATGAGATATTCAGTCATAATCAATCATAATAATGAGATACTAAATCCTAATTATGATATAATTCATAATTATAAGATACTAAATCATAATTGTGATATAATTCATAATTATAAGATACTAAATCATAATTATGATATAATTAATAATTGTGAGATACTAAATCATAATTATGATATAATTCATAATTATGAGATACTAAATCACAATAATGAGATACTAAATCATAATTAAGATATAATAATTATAAGATACTAAATCATAATTATGATATAATTCATAATTAAAAGATACTAAATCATAATTATGATATAATTAATAATTACAAGATACTATATCACAATAATGAGATACTAAATCATAATTAGGATATCATTAATAATTATGAGATACTAAATCATAATTATAAAATATTAGGGCTGTCGATTTAACTTAATTTTAAAGTAAAAGTTAATTCAGTGCGATTAATTTTACAAAAAATAACGAGTTAAAAAAAATTAACACAATTAATCGCAATGCCCCCGGACAATAAAAAGGAAGATTCCTGAGAAATGCAAGCTTGTAGTATCACCTGTTTACTCCAGGGGGCAGTAAGTGAAACTTCAGCTATATGAGCAACACACAGTTTATACAGTGAAGAAACACTTCAGCAGAACAAACGTTACGTTCTTGCATTCAAAACACTTGAAGGAGCGCAAATGCGATCTAAGGGATCTCAAGATATGTTTAAAGATTGAGTGTTAAACTATATTTAACTTGACACAGTGAACTAAATATTTTTTATGACACAACGCACCCAAGATGCTACACAAGCACTATACATTGTAATTATCTGAATATTTTTTATTATATATATATATATATATATATATATATATATATATATATATATATATATATATATATATAAAATTCTTAAATATTTAAAGATAACTATGTTTAATTATATATTGATATAAATATGTATAATCATTATATATTGAATTATTGTTATATGAGGGGCTTTCTCAGAAAATATTTGTATATGCAAATAATTGCGATTAATTAATCGGGACACCATGTAATTAATTTGATTAAAAATTGTAATCGATTGACAGCCCTATAAAATACTAAATCATAATTATGAGATACTAAATCATAATAATGAGATGCTTAGTCATAATAATGAGATTACTTTTTATCTCATATTTTTTTACTTTCTTTATAATTTCTCATTATTATGACTTTGTATCTCATATGTTTGACGTTGTATCTCAAAATGTTGACTGTTTAATCACATAAGTTAATTTTTTTATCTCAGAATTTTGGCTTTTTAATCTCATAAATATGAGTTTTTATTTTAATATTTTGAATTTGTATTTCATAATTTTAACATTTTATTTCAACACGACTTTCAAATCTCAAAATTGTGACTTTTTAATCTCATTAGTGTATGACTTTTCATCATAAAATTAGGACTCTGTTTCACGTCATTTTAATTACATTTTTTTTTAATTATTATTATTATTATTATTATTATTATCATTAATGTGGTGGAAATGGACTTCCATAAGATTTGAAGAAATAATAGACAAAACAAAAAGAGCGTCACGTGATTGAACCATTCAAGCGTTACGCAGAATAAACATTATGCTATCAGAACTAGGCTGTATTGACCCACCTTTAAGTTTAGGCAGCAGGTGTTTGGTCACGTGTGCCACTTGTCCCACTGTTGACCAGGGCAGTCCTCGTTTCACTGCATACATCACATTCTCATACACAAACTCCTGATGCAAAAACTGTCGTTTATCATCACCGTCAAACTCCGTCCAATGAAAACAGCGGCTCATGAGCTCAATACCATCATCTCTCTGAAACGGCACAAATAATATCTATCTGCTTCATCGTCGTCGTCTTTATCAACACGTGCGCGCAGGTAAGACATAAAATCAGTGATTAATGCCATATTTGTCTGGATTTAACATCGTGGCTGTAAGAGTGAGAATGTGTTAAAATTAGAGGTAAACGAGAGCAGGTTACCTTCATCCTCGATATGTCTTGTAATGTCGTCTCTATGGAGGCCATAGTGAGACTGCTGTTGTGTTTGTTGCCAAGGAAACCCTGAGGAGTTCTTGAATACGTGACGCGCAAACTGCATACAAAGGGTTTCTGATGTGTTGTTTTATTTTTAATAAAACAACAACAAAAAAAAGACGGCCTCTATTAAGTAGGCTAAAATTTGAAGCATTTTTTATTTTTTATTAATAGGCATAATAATGTGAATATTATTGTTTTAATAATAATTCAGTAACACTACAAAAAAATTTGTTAATATTTGTCAACTATGTAGAAATACACGACTTTTAATAATAAAAAAAAGAACATTAAGATACAAGAACACAAGATACATGCTGCGAAAGTATTTTGCATTGTAAGATCATGTTAAGGTCTTGGATACTGTCGTAACCTCCATTCCCTGATGGAGGGAATGAGATGTTGTGTCGATGTAGTTACACTAGGGGTCGCTCTTGGGAGCCTCAAACACTCTGATCTTTGAGAAAATGCCAATAGGAAGTGGCAAGTGGAATTTGCATGCCACTCCCCCAGACATATGGTTATAAAAGGAGCTGGCTCACAACCACTCATTCAGATTTTGTGCTGAGGAGCCGTTACAGGGTCCCGGACACTTCAGGGGGGGAGGGGCCCTCTGACCGCCCTTGTAGATCATCACATGTAGTGCAGCAGGGCGTGCGAAAGCGGGGGCCCGGAGTGAAGAGATTCCCGCCTTCGCACACCCAGAAATATCAACATTACAATTTGAATATTAATTCAGTAGCACGTTACAAAAAAAATTTCTATTTGTGTGCGCTAGTAAATACATTAGGTATCATGAATTAGCAATAAACAATATTTTTGAGCAGCAGCATTTGTATTAATTTTGGTACATGTTAATTTATAAAATAATTAAATTGCTCATTGTTTGTTCATAATGCATTAACTATGTACATTTTAACTTTTAATACATTTTTTAAAAAAAATAACTTTTTAATTAATTAATTGTTAGTCCATGTTAACTAATGTAGTTGTCAACAAGTATAACCTTATTGTGTGTGTGTATACTTGTATACATTGTTAAATAGTAGTGTCCTCCATATGTGCATATGTAACTTGTTGTGGTCATCAGTGTATTTGATTTATATTCTATGTGTCTATCTCTGCATCTAACTATGAACAACAGCTAGATTTTGGGCAGCTAAGAGTTAATTCCATTTGTCACAGATGGCCACACAGTATAATCCTCTTTGAGAAGAGTCCCACTTGTTCTCCTCCTCCTCCTCCTCTCTGGATGAAGGTCTGCCTGTGATAATTATCCTAATGGAATGAATGACTGTGGAGAGACAATATGCAGCTGTGGCATGAGTGTGGGTGGCAGTGACATTCCACACAGGAGGGTACGCCGTGATATCAAGCGCTCTGCCCGTTTTATCCTCGCCCGTGTGAGCCGGAGAATAGAGGCTTGCTCAGTGTAATCGACCTGTTGAATTCTCTAACTGGATTACTGCATGAGAACTGCCAAAGTTCGGAGGTTTGGTGCTGAAGGATTTGGCAACTGCGGAGAATGAAGCTGTGCCCACAGGGTAAGCCAATGAGATGTAAAATGCAATGTGTAAAATTAGGACAAAGAATCAAGATGGCTCTCTTGAACAGAAGTTGCACTGCAAAAAAAGAGAAAAAATGTTAGATCAGTATTATTGCCATGTTTTCCTGTAAAGACACCTAAACATCCTTAAAACAACATACATTTATGTGAGAAGTAGGAATATATTTTTATTATTATTATTATTACTATTGTTTTAAATTGAACCTCACTAGCATATGTGAGATTTCATCTTTAAACAAGACAATCATTGAAAATGGGCTAAAAAAAATTATGCAAGGCATAATGTTGATTACAACATCAACAAAAAAAAAATATATATTTTTATTATAAAAAAAGCACAAATCTGGGTGACAGTGAGACAATCACTTTTTCAAAAGCATAGCCACAAGACATAAACAATATTTGTGTTAGCATGATTTTAGTGTGATAAAACCGCTTACTAGCATTTTCTGTGCAAGTTATAAGTCATTTTACATCTTTACAGCTCAAATAATGCACAAGTTGTAACAGAAGTATTAATGTAAGTGCTTTTATAAAATTATCAGCTTCATATTTCTGCCTTTAAACCCTCCAAAAATTGCCCCATTCACCTCCATTGTAAGTGTCTCACTGTAACCTCCATTTTTGTTTAAAGAAAAGGAGGGACGAGTGGAAATAATTTAATAGTAATAATAATAATAATAAATAATAAAACAGTAATTATGTTCCTCAATTGAGTGCAGCTGTCTTTGTCTCCACTGTCAGTGATTTGAAGCATTCTTCTCATTTAACGTGTTTGCATTTGTTTTCTATTCAAACTTCTCTCGCCTCATTTGAAAGATAGAACAACATCAAGGCCGCCGTCCTTTAAAGTGTAAAGTGAACAATAGCTAGCAGCAGACTGGTACATTAGCGCTGTTATCTCTCTTCTGGTTATTATAGGCCTGTCATAGGGTAGTTGATGCATAACGTGTCATTTGTGTATATGAATGCTTAACGGAAAGTGTATCTGTATCTGGTCAATGTTTTCCAGTATTAAACACTTTTATGCCTCCACGTGTACATTGTAAAGGAATATTCCGCGTTCAAAACAAGTTAAGCTCAATCGACAGCATTTGTGGCGTGATGTTGGTTACCACAAAAATTGATTTTGATTCGTTCCTCCTTTACTTAAAAAAAGCACAAATCTGGTTTACAGTGAGGCACTTACAATGGAAGTGAATGGGGGCCAATCTGTCAATGTTAAAATACTCACTGTTTCAAAAGTATAGCCGCAAGACGTCAAAAATATGTAAACGCGATTTTAGTGTGATAAAATTGGTTACTAGCATCTTCTATGCAAGTACTTAGTTGTCATAACAACGTAACAGAGCCGTAAACCCTGCAAGCCCGCAAAAATGACCATTTAAACAACTTTACAGCTCCAATAATTCATGAGTTTTAACAGAAGAATTCATGTTAGTGCTTTTATAAAATTATCAGCTTCACATTTCTGACTTTAAACCCTCCAAATATTGTCCCCATTCACTTCCATTAAAAGTGCCTCACTGTCCTTGATTTTTGCTTTTATTTTAAAGAAAAGGAAGGATGAGTTGAAATGACCTTTTGTGGTAATCAATATTATGCCACAAATATAGTTGATTGACCTTAACTTATTGAAGCACTTACAATAGAAGTGAATGGGGCCAATTTTTGGACGGTTGAAACTTCTGAATATTTTAACATTTACGGATTCGGAGCCTTTTTTAAGTAAAGGAAGGACGAGTCGTAATTAATTTAGTGGTAATCAACATTATGCCACAAATGCTGATGTTTGATCTCAACCAAAATATTCCTTTAAATGTCCCTAAAGTGAAACAAATGCATTTTAAAGTGCGCAAATATTCCATGTAGTCTCTCGAATAATTAGTCGATTTCATAATGGCTGCATGCATCATAATTACTATTTATATGAATTCACAAAATTATTTTTAAAATACACTGAAAAAAATTACTAGTAATATTTATAATTTTTTTTTATTATTTAAATAAAACATTTTTTTTTGTAAATCTTAATGGCATAAAACTAAGTAAAATCTACTAAGCTTTATGATATAATATTGATTAAAGTGAGTGAGTCATTTAACTTCAGTAAATTCAGTAACGTTTACTTAAAAATGTGATACTTTAATGAACTTATTAACATTTAAGTAAACATATTAGAAAGACACGTTTTGAATTTTCCTTTCAAATGTACGTTTAATCATGAAATTATCAAATGCATATGACAAGATTTTCTACTTTAGGTTAAATACACGATGACACATTATAAAATTAACAAACTATCATAAATAATGTTTACTTAAGCTAGATCATTTGATTTTTACAAGTTTGAATGAAAAACTTACTTAATATGTTCATGTTCATGCCAAATCTAACTTATTCAATGCTAATTACAGTAAGTTTATGTTGTTTTTATGATGCATTTTTGTTGTTAAGACCTGGCAACGTTGATGCGTTTCACCTCCCTCTTCACAAAACGAGTCTCATGAGTTATAAATGTTTCTGCATCAGTGTCAGTATTCTGACAACGTTGCATCGCATGTTTTTCCCAATGGATTGCCAAGTCCTCGCATACTAACTGCACATTTCAACAGGTAACTGAACCTCAGCGAGTTTTGTAATTAGTGACATACAGTATGTATCACCTCCGAGAGTTATTTAGTGATTAAATGCTCTAATTAAAACAAAAGTGAAGTAAATCTGAGACACTATGAGAACAGCATCCGCTCAGTCTTGTATGCGATTGTTCTCAGTTACAAAACAGGCATGTAACGGGTAAAGGATGGGCAAGGAGGAGGCGGGAACCGGCAGAACAGTCAACATAACTTTAAAGACGTAACTGAACTTAAAACAACATAAAACAAACATCAGCGGCTGTGTGTGTGTCTCTCTCATGAACTGGCGTCTCTGGCTCCCCTTTATCTCTCTTTCCCGCTGATTACGAGGCTCAGCGCCGGCCGTGCACCCCCACGGCCCGGCCACGCCCTCCTCCTCCTCGTCACAAGGTGTTTATGAAATAGCTTATGCATTCCCAATGAATCGAACCCATGACCCGGGCATTGCTAACACCATGTGCTACCACCTGAGCAATAGAAACAGATATATTAGACACTGTTTGAGTTAACTAGAACTACACAGCACTTAAAATATAACAGGGTCAGTGTATGTTCCTTTAGTGTGCAGGTAATAGTGGGTCACTTAAGACTATAGAGGATGTGCTGTCTTTGCTTGAGATTACAGTAAGCCAGTGCTTTGGCAATATCAGAGTGTGTGTGTCAGTCGCTCACATCCTTTAACACTATATGGAAAACTTGACTTCTTTGTTTTTAAATGAGTATTTAACTTTGTCGCATAACTCATTCTTAAATCATATCTTAAATCATTCAGCTTGTTGAGGAGAGGTGTGTTTTACTTTTTTAATCAGACCAAATATATAACATTTATTAACTCACGCTCATTGTGTTCAAACCCATGTGACTTTATTTGTCCAGTTAGCCCAATGATAGTTTCAGTCACCATTCACTTTCACTGTATGGTAAAAAGATGCAATTAAAATGAATGGTGACTGAGGCTAACATTCTGCTAAACATCTCCTTTTGTGTTCCATGGAAGCTAGAAAGTCATTCCGGTTTGGAAAACAACACAACACAGCCCGGTCTTGTGACAAGTCGTAATGATAGTACGAGATGGCAAAATTAAAAAAAATAAGAAAACGTGTTTACTACCATAGAGAAAAATAAACACTCCAATATTGTTATGATGATTTTTCTTAAGTTTGACCTTATACCCTAAACCTAACCATGATTTTAATAGGCAAATAACTTTTGTGTACCACGAAAGAATGAAAACTTCCAACCAAAGAAGAGAAGCGTATTATTTGATTATTATTATTTGTCTTTTTTATTGCATAAATAGTTATGGAAAGAGTATCCAAATTTGTTCATAGATGTTTCCTTTTTTTAAAAAAGTGTTGGAAATAGAGCTAGCTAAAATGTTATGCTTGTATTGTATTGATTTAAAATTCTGTATGTTGATTGGTTGGTCTCAGTGGAAAAAAGTTCATGCAAGCCAAGTGGTACAATATCTTACGGTTTCACCATCTCATTTTTTTTTTTAGAGCTTTATTAATCCCCATGGGGCAATTCATTCAGACTGTCCTGGTGCTTCACATATACAAACAACACTGAATACACGTACAATAAAAATCAAAATACATAAAATATATAAGCAAAATAAATAAATAATAATAATAATAATAATAATAATAATAATAATAAATAAATAATAAATAATAATCTCATGATGAATGACTATGTTGTTTAGGGCTGGGTATTGATTCAGATTTCCAGATTCGATTAGATTCCGAATCACTACGATTCACAAGCTCTTGATTCGATTGCGATTCACAATCTCTTGATTCAATTCAGTTGCGATTCACAAGCTATTGATTCGATTCGAATACGATTCACAAGCTCTTGATTCGATTTGATTCCGATTCACAAGCTCTTGATTCGATTTGATTCTGATTCACAAGCTCTTGATTTGATTTGAATACGATTCACAAGCTCTTGATTCGATTCGATTCTGATTCACAAGCTCTTGATTTAATTCAATTCCGATTCACAAGCTCTTGATTCAATTCAATTCCGATTCACAAGCTCTTGATTCGATTCCGATTCACAAGCTCTTGATTCGATTCCGATTCATAAGCTCTTGATTCGATTCCGATTCACAAGCTCATGATTAGATTCTGATTCACAAGCTCTTGATTCGATTCGATTCTGATTCACAAGCTCTTGATTCAATTCAATTCCGATTCACAAGCTCTTGATTCAATTCCGATTCACAAGCTCTTGATTAGATTCCGATTCACAAGCTCATGATTAGATTCCGATTCACAAGCTCTTGATTTGATTCGATTCTGATTCACAAGCTCTTGATTTGATTCGAATACGATTCACAAGCTCTTGATTTGATTCGATTCCGATTCACAAGCACTTGATTTGATTACGATTCACAAGCTCTTGATTCGATTCCGATTCTGATTCACAAGCTCTTGATTCGATTCCGATTCTGATTCACAAGCTCTTGATTCGATTTGATTACGATTCACAAGCTCTTGATTCGATTATGATTCTGATTTACAAGCTCTTGATTCAATTCAATTGTGAGTCACAAGCTCTTGATTCGATTCGATTTGATTATGATTCACAAGCTCTTCATTCGATTTGATTACGATTCACAAGCTCTTGATTCGATTACGATTCACAAGCTCTTGATTCGATTAGATTACGATTTCGTTCATATGGGTATATTTCAGTTATAATGTTTTTGGGCTAATTATTCCTGTAAGCAAGAGAGAAATGGAGTGAATCTTTTTTTTAATGTGTATATATGGTACACCAATTTTTTTAATATGACATGTTTGTAAAAGTTACACAAGTACAGACAACCATTAGGCATCAAAAAGCAGATGTCTCGTAACTTTGTTCTGCTCATCTCTGTTTATGCAACCCTGGTCTCGCTGTCATGTGTCTGACGCTCCAGAGTTCAGTGAAATCTCAAGATGATTAAAGAAGCTTTGCGATCTATCCTTAGTAGCCAAAGGATCTGATTAGTGGCCAGACCATTTGTGGGAGGGCATTTGAACTCTCTCTTTTGTGCTTGGATGCTACCTGGAACATTGCTCTTGACAGCCTATGATTAAAACTGTTTTTTAGCATCAGATAGGATCATGTATTCTGTAAATGTGAGTATATTTTCTATATTTCATGTATGTCTACTACATTTATATTGAGTTGGGCTACTAAGATAATATGTAATGCTTGTACTTTTGACTTTAAGGTGGTTTTTGGCAGGTCGTGTATTTGTCAATTATCCCTAAATATAATTTCAAGTGGAATATGTCAGAATAGAAATATACAATATTTTGTTTTATTTATTTGACCTTTTATTCAGAAATAATAATGGAACAACTTTAAAAGCTTTAACTGTTGCTAATGAAACTGTCATACGCCACAATTAGTTGCATTCATGCATTTTGCTGAAAGATTATGTTCTTTAACCTCTTCAAACGTTGGATTAAAGCGTCTATTAAGGACTGCAATTTAAAGCCTGTAACTGTTTCCCAAAGAGCATCAGATTAACCTCTGGACTGGGGCGTGGTTAGTTTAAAAGTTTGAAGTAAATACAACAAAAAGCTGTGTTTTGGGACACTAATGTAATAATTGAACTATTGTCACACATTACACGTATATTTTTGCATATATACAGTGAAATTATTACATATCCCAGCTAATCTGGAGTCAGAGAACAGTGTCAACCATGATACGGCGCCCCTGGAGCAGATAGGGTCAAGGGCCTTGCTCAAGGGCCCAACAGTGGTGTCTTGGTGGTTTTGGGGATTGAACCCCCAACCTTCTAGTCAGTAACCCAGAGCCTTAACCGCTGAGCCATGTACCATGTTACACCACAGTATAGGGGTGACTTGTTTTGGAGACATTCTCAACGTAAATGTTGGGTATGTGGCTTTTCCCATCAGTATCACTATAAGTAATTCACTATCCAAAAGTCTCCATTTAATCTTAATGATGTATAGACCATTTCAAGAATGCAAACAAAAACAAATGAATTAGAACGGTCCAAACGTATTTATGGATCCTTTCAACTAAGTCTCTTTTTCGAGATTAGTCAGTTCACTCGGCGGCCATTTTTGGAACGCTCTTGAGCAGTTTGGGCAGCTATTTTCCTATGTAAACAAGCGTCATGACAGCGCAGCTCCTATTTAATTGAATGGGGAAAGCCGAAGTCTCCAAAACGGTTGGTCAAGACAACGATAAATGACCATATTTCAAATAAGCAGTAAAATCGTATTGGTCTGAGGCGCATGTGGCACTGGCTTCGCACGAGGGTCCCGGCGGTGCGGGTCTGGCAATGCATCTAACTTGCACTGGACCCTCACCACTTCGTTCCTGGACCCACGAAGACGCCAGACTCCCGGACTCCCGAGGAGAGGCGTGCTCTGTGTTTAAAGGCAGCGGTGATGAGGCTGTATTTTTACCATTGACCTTTGGCTGCCTTTTGGTGTTGTAATTTCTTCCATTCGTTTTAATAGAATGCTAAATCTTCTCTGTTTTGGCAAGCAGGAAATGTTCACGGAAAATCGACGTCGCTTGATGTCACCAACGAACAGTCCTTGAAATGGAAAGAGCGCAACAGTCTGGTTCTAATTTTCTCCATAGGGGGATTGATTTTTAACAATAACTTACCAACCATTAAAGACAGACCTACCGTGAGCGCCGATGTTGTTAATCAATGGCATATGTTTCTGTTGAAGCCATCAGTCCACGTTATATCAACTTAATTTTGAGAGACAGATCCACCAATCAGAGAATCAATCAATCAGTCAAACTACTTATATATTTGCATATACATAAATATATATTGTGCGATAAACATAAAATATATGGATTCTACACTGCAAAAAATCATTTTCTTTTTTTCAATGTTTTTAATTCTGTTACATCATTCGTGGTGCATAATTGGATTGCAGTTCATTCCCTCATTAAAGACGTTAAGTACACAGTCTTGTACCTGAGTCTTTTTTTTGATGATTTTTAAATATTTTTTTTGCTTCAAATCAAAGTTTGCAATGTTGTGATTCACCTCAGAGCTTGTTGGTTTGGTTCATGGCTCAGAACTCTTTTAAGAAGGATTTTATTAAATCCCAATGGAAAAATACTTCCGGATCAAGGTGGACTTTCCCATGGATTTAAATTTTAAGTCTGTGATAATTCTGAGTGATATCATTCACTTTCCCAAACTCTCCTCTACAGATTAAATTGACGAGGCGAAGAGATGCAGAGAGCGACCGGAAGCTCCTTCTTCGCCGATACCCAGTTTAAAGATGAACTTCATCATTTCCCACATCTTCCATCCTCCTCATTCTCCTCCAGCGTGACTGCGGCCACACCAGCCAAGAAAATTACCTTCTACAAGAGCGGTGACGCCCAGTTCAAAGGCGTCAAGATGGCCATTCACAAACGTAGCTTTAAATGCTTTGATGCTTTACTGGATGACCTTTCCCAAAAGGTTTCTCTGCCTTTTGGTGTCCGTACCATCACGACCCCCAGGGGTACCCACAGCATTAAACATTTAGAGCAGTTGGAGGATGGGGGCTGTTACCTGTGCTCCGATCACCACTATGTGAAGCCAATCAACATGGAAGCTGCAGGGAAGAGGCCAGCTGTCTGGCAGCACCACAGCCATCCTCATAACGCCCGCAGGAAGCCCTCCAGACCCGAAGAAGCCCCCTCAGGACACCAGCACTACCATCGGCACCCAAAGAAGATCATTCTAGTGAAAAACAATGACCCTGCTGTGAGAAGGTCCATCATTCTGAATAGGAGAACCGCTCGAAGTCTTCGTGTCTTCATGGAGGAGATTTCCGAGCTCATGCAGTGTCATGTCAAGAAGCTCTACACGCTGGAGGGACATAAGGTGAGGGATTTAATTTCTTCAGCCATTCTTTAATTAGCCGGATCAACTATTTCAGGAGTCAAGGGTCATGTCATAACAGTTGGCCCAAGGCTAATTGATGTGGGTGAGATAACTTTCTTTTTTAAGGCCAAAGTTCACATTAGGCAGAATGTAAGCCTCAGACACCATTCACTTACATTGTATGGAAAAAAGATGCAATGAATGTGAATGGTGACTGAGACTAATATTCTGCCTAAACTACTTTATGGCAAGTCAGGTCAATCGGGCATCCATATTGGTAATGACAGAAGCAGCTATTTCGAGTCATGCAAGTGTGTGTAGCTCCTATTTATTTGGGGAAAAAACAAAATCTCCAAAGCTTTTCGTTAAGGATATATTCCAAAAAAATATTTCAAAATTGGAATCAAATTTGACAGTAATGGTATGATACATGTAGCTTGTTTTGCTTAAATCATATATACATATATATATTTTTAGAAAGGTTTTGGGGGCTGATCTTGATTTTGAGCACATTTTGCCTTGAGGCTACTATTGTGTGACTTTAGCAAGGTGTGACATTTTTTCCATTTTTAATTTAAAAAAGAACTATTGTTTAATTGCTGTGAATGTAAAGTTAGCCAGCTGGTAGGTAGCTGTGCAGTGTGTAAACCTCACTCACCTGGCCTCAAGAGGTGCACTAGCAACTGATGCTTGTGGCTGTAGCCTTTAGCCTCCTCTTTGGCACACCTGCCTCCAATGCCGGAGACCCCAGTTCAAATCCCGCTCGGAGTGGTTCGAGCAGGACCGTTTACATAAACAAACATTGAAAATCTTCAATGCTGGGTTTCTGAGGGTTAAATACCCTAATAAATAAATACATTCTGTTTTTAATTGATTTAATTACATATTTACGTAAATGAATATGCTGCTTATATTAAAATAAACAATTGACTGTTAGCAGTAAGGGGGAATCATGTTGAGAAAATTGGGAGCACTTTATAATAAGGATCCATTTGTACAAATTATTTAACCACATTAGTTAACACAAGCTAAAAATAAACAATATTTTACAGCATTTATAAATCTTGTTTAATGGTCATTTCAACATACTAATACTGTACATTTAACATTAGTATTGCACTATGAACTAACCATGAACAATGATGATACCGAATGCATCTACTATTGTTAACAAATGGACCTTGATTGCAAAAGTTCTACTAGACAATTTGTTCCAATTGTGTATGTAGAGGATTGACTGTAAACACCAGGCTAACCTAGCTGCTATATTAGCTTTTACAGCCATAATGGAATTGTAACTTTTCATTTGACCCATTTTCGCATTTCCCTTACATAAAAACCAAGTATGCATTGGTTGAAAACTGTAGTGAGCTTGCTATCAAGGCAGCATTTTAGACATCGCAAGCACACACTAGACAATAAACAGCAAAATTATGCAACTTTTTAAAATACCTCATTTTAGCAGACTGAAAGATGATGAAAAGTACTGAAAGAAAATAGTTCCATCAAATTACAAATTGTTTTAAATGTGTCTGCTATGAAGTTTCCTGCTTATTGAGTTAGCTTAGCAACATGCTAATGCCTGAATCTATTGGTAACAGCTGTTAACTTTAGTCGAGTGTCCTAAGTGTTACTTGTGTTGACCATGTGAACATGTAGAGCATTTCTAATCAGCTATTTATTAAGTTCTACCTCAGTTAGGATGTTGCCTAAGAAATGTGTTGCCTATATAGACTATAAGGCAGCTAACAAGCTTTAGAACAGAGCCATTAAGTATTTTCTTACTATATCTTACTGTAACTTTTTATTTTACTTTTCATAGATCGACAGTATTCAGAGTTTGATACAGTGCCCGAGTGTTTTGGTGTGTGTGGGTCGGGAACCCTTCAGACCTTTGCTCACAGAGGGTGTGAAGAAGCTTTCAGACGAAAGGCTACCAGGAATGGGCACAAGATCTCAGTCCAGCATCTACAGTGAAGGCTATGAGAGCAAAAAGAATGGTAAATATTTTCACTTATTGTGCGCACCGTGTAATTTAACAACTGTTTACATGTATTTGTTCTTGGTGAATCATTATAGTGATTAGCGACGTCTACCCACGTGTCTCTAATAATAGACTGAAGACTAAACAAGCAAAGCTTTAATGCAGTTAATGTATTATCAGCATTATATAAACACTTGTGAAACAAGAGCATGTTTCAGATTAGTTTGTAATAGTAATGTTTGCATGTCGATAGTGAAAAGATGTTATTATCCTTTAGCGAAGTAATTTGAGTCACTATAAAAAAAAAAGCTGTTCATTTTATAGCTTTAAATAATTTGCATTTACTCATTTAGCAGATGCTTTTATCTAAAGTGGCTTACAAATGAGGAACATAGTAAGGAATTTGTCATGGAAAGTTCAACAACATCTACAGTGTTGCTATTGGTGCTAATAGGTGCTAGCGCAGAAAAAAGAAATCCCCCAAAAAACTGCGTTTTCAAGCCTTGGGATCCCTCAGGAAATTTTAATTGGTTGTTAGAATATTGTTTTATAATTAAAATAAGGTCAACATTGATTAAAGATAGTTTCACATTTTGTTCTACAAAAGTTGTCAACTTAATAACATATATGTCAAGCAAATGTTAGTTCACATGCTTGATGAATGACATGTAATTATACTGACCTTTGTAGTCCCTATGTAGAAAGTTATTAGCAATGTACTTTTAAAGCACACAATTTCAAAATTCACATTTGACATAAGTGGCAGTGGGGGCGTGGTCAAGCGTCCATCTGGAGAGAGAGAGAAAGCGGTAAGGGCGCTTACACCTGAGCTACATAATGTCTAACACCTGTCTCTAATTCCAGTGAGCGTGGAGAGAGCGGCATATAAATAGCCACGTGACTGCGAGAGAGAGAGAGAGAGAGAGAGAGAGAGAGAGAGAGAGAGAGAGAGAGAGAGCGAGAGCGAGAGCGAGAGAGAATGACACGAGTGACCAGTGACTGGCATGTCATATTAAATGTTCATTGTGAAGCTGAAGACTCAGAGAAGTTTATGTTAGCAAAGTTTGTGTCACATGTTGATATAATTGGAGAGGACTGCACAGACATGAAAAGGCAAATAAATAAAGAGCCTTACTGGACCGCATCACAGCCCCCTGTCTCGTCCTTTCCACTACATGTTATGACATGACGTCTCCAGAAATAATGTTCACCAAAGACCTTATTTTATTCATAAATCTAATTAGTTTTCCGGGTTGGCCCACAACTAATTTAGTTATTTTGTTTTTACAGTAAACTTCGGCCTGAAGACAAAGAAAAGCATCATCCATCCACGATCAGACTCTAGCAACAGATCAACAAGGTTCTCTCTTTCTTCAGAAAAGTCTTATCAGAATGGATTATGCGTGACGCCAGGACAGTCTGGTTGTGTCAACGCCTGTCCTTACGTTAAAGAACTCGTAGTGAAAGATGACATTGAGAAGAGAGTGCTAGTAAACAAAGATGGAAGCCTTTCCGTTGAAATGAAAGTTCGCTTTAGCCTCTTTAATGACGAGACTCTCCAGTGGTCCACTGAGATCAAAAAGTCATCTACGAACATCAGTGATAACGGCTCTGTAAAAGATGCCGAGCCACATTATCTCCAAGCTAAAGCTGAATATTCAGACCCAGAATCCATTTATCCATCTGAGACTGAGGAAGCCTTTGTGTCAAAGCTACATCAGAAGAATCTCGAGGAGTCGCGTTGTCAGAATTGTTGCAACTGCCAAGAGTATGACATCTGGAAAAACCCCATGCACAAAGACCAAGCGGCCTGCAAGTCGCCAAGTTCAAGTGGATCATCTCTTAAAATTGTACATAAAAACACATCTGTGGATAGCATGCAAACACTTTCTCGCTCTAGTGAGGAATGCACTGAGCATGTGGTGGAAAAGGCCTTGTGCTTTGAGCAGACTATGGAGGAAGGAGACACCAGGGTTGAATACTGCACAATAAGACATTGCTGCAGTCAAAGTGAAGTATCAGCCTCTGCCCTCAGCTCAAAGAACAGTCATGCTAAAAGTAAAGTTTCTCATATGGACATCAGGGAACCTGATGCTGAAAAATCTCCAACACTACACCAAGTGGTCACTAAGAACACAGAAGAGCGGCCAATTTCTGTTGTCAGCAGCTCGTCAAAAGCGCTTGAGTCTTTGAAGGAAGATCAAGATGACGATTACGATGACCTGCCTCCAAGCATCTCCAGAGCATCACATTGGTCTCAGATTGACCATCTTGGGCGTGATGATCAATTCAAATGTATTCATTGTTGTGGCCGTCAGACCTCACCAAGATCTAATTTATCCCCAAGACCTCCAAGTAAAGGATCAAGCTGCGCCGTTCACTCATTAAAGCTCAAAAAGTATAAAGCCTCTTTCACAGCTCCAGTAAATGGTGACAGGCAAGAGAATCATATAGACAGAGCAAAGAGTACAACATCTGTAGCTTCAAAAGTGTCAACCAGATCTCATGGATGTCATTGTGGAGCCAAAACCCCAAATTCAGTTCTAGTTGGACAAAGCCAAGCTTCTTGTAATTCCAGAGGCCAAAAAAACACCCCTCGGTCCAATGCATCAGATGCTCTGGAGATTTGTGAAGATGAAAAAGAGCATGTTAATAGATCCCAAAGTGCTATTTCAGGAAATTCAGGAATGTCTAGAAGATCTGGAAAGTCTGGTGTATGTTCCCATTGTGGTGAGTGTAAAAGACTGTCTGGAAATCCAGAGAACACAGAAGCAATTACAGCTGAGGAGGCTCTTAGTTCAGTCTTGTCAAATAAAGCTGAAAAAATAGCTTCAAATGGTTATGAACCTTTGAATAATGATTCATCAGTAGAGGATGCTACACAGGAACGCTCTGAAACTGCACTGTCTAAAACTTCAAATGCCTCTGCTACTTCAAAAAAATCAAACTGCACTGCTCATGAAAGGTCTTCCATTGGAAAATCTGAACATAATGAAGAAGAAATTGCAAAGGAAGATCGAAACGAAAGTGCCATGTCAATGAAATCAATTGCTTCTGCAAAGTCAACCAAGTCAGAACCAATCAGCATTGTTTCAGGGAGTGAACCAACACCAGCATCAAGTATGTCTAAAAGAGATAAAACTGAGGAAAAAAGCCAAACAAGCGCGGTCAGCCCAATATCTGCCAGTTCAAATATAACAGCTACATCTAGAACATCCCACAAATCAAAGCCTGCCCATTCAGAGCGAGCTAGAACACCCAGATCTTGTAGTTCAGATGATTTAGAGGAAGTGCCATCAAAGATAGTTAATTCTACTATGTCAGATAATCATAATGGAAAAGACAAAGAGTTCACTGGTGAAGTGAGATCAGCTAGTGCCACATCCAATAAATCAAACCCATCCTCTGAACATTCATCCCATGCATCAAAAGAAACAAAGAGATCTGTCAAATCTTGTTGCAAGTTATTCTATACAAATGCCACCCAAGAATCCAGTGCTTCTGAAGTTCAAAATAAGCATGAAATTGAGGTAAATGTAAAACAAAGATTAGTCAGTTCATCGTCCATTTACTCCAAAACATCTGTAGAGTCAGATGTATCATCAAAGCATTTATCCATGCCAAATAATGACAACGTTTTGGATGCAGAGTCAAACACTTGTAGTAGGTGTTGTTCGTCTCACAAATCAAGCCATAACATTCCCCAATCCACAGTTACCTCAGTACCAAATGCTGAAAAACAATATGAATGTTCAACGCAAGAAACTGTGGAGTCAAAGAGAGCCACCAGTGCAATGTCTAAGAACTCTGACATTTCAGGAAAGTCTAAAGCCTGCTCTGAAAGATCTATCAAATCAGGTTCAAACACCCCAGAAAAGGAGAATGGCAAAGACATGACAAAGAATGCCTTAACTGTGAACTCTCCATTGCCTAGTTCAAAGAGGTCTCCATCTCCAAGCAGACCGAAGTCAACCCACATATCTGAAGTTAAGGAGACTAATAGCAGAGCTCCAAGCGAGGTAAACTCTGAAGTATTCTCACAATCCCAAATATCAAGTAAAAGTTGCTGTCACAGTTCCTCAAAGAGTCATTTGAAAGATTCAAAGCCTAAGACCCAAAACAAGGATGTCAATGATGAATCTGTAGAGAGAGTTGCAAGCAGATTGTCAGGAACGTCAAAACTATCAGCTAAATCACATACAAACAACATAATGTCTTTGTCCAACCAGTTAGATGAGCCTCTAAGCCCAACATCAACAGCATCTGTCTCTCTTGGACTTGGTGAAGAACTAAAGTGTGATGACTTTGATGAACGATCAACCAGTGGCATGTCAGCAACCAGAGAGGACTGTGGACATAAATTGGAGATTGAAAATGGTGTGGACATTGAGGACAGATCAAAGACGGTAGCATCTGTGAACTCTGCAAATTCAGAAACAAAATCCAAAAAGTCTCATCACATTAATTGCAAAACACCTGTCTCACTTGTCTCAGATAAAAGTGTAGTGTCAGAAGAACTTAAGAAGAGCAAGTCAGGAATTGGGTTAAATGAAAACAATATCAGAGTGCCCTCTGCTTTGTCAGTGTCATCTTCATGCAGTAAGTCACCCTCCAGTGTTTTACAGGGAAGTGCTAAAAATACAGCAACAGACAAATGTGAAGCTGGCAACACCAACCAAGCAGAAATGGCAGAAATGGATAATGCATCCAACAAAATGTGTACAATGTCTTTAAAACATGACCAAAAAGAAAGAGCCTCTGGAAAATCTACACCAGTAAACGATTGTTTAAATGCTGGAAAGACCTCTAAACATTCAGGGAGCTCCAAAAATGATAGAAGTAATAAATGTTCTCCACAATGTTTGGAAATAAACTGCCTTAAAATAAAATGTGATGAAGCCAATGATGGTGGCAGTGCTAAGTCTCTTCAAACGTTTAACTCAGATACGATATCTGTGAAAAAAGTCACGTCCAGGCCAAATTCAGTGGTGATGTCTGATATTTCTCAGAATTGTCGTATTCACACCAAAAATAAAGCATCAGTCATAAATACTGGCTCGTCGAGTGATAGCACTTTATCACAAGCCCTTTCAGCTGCAGATTTGTTAAGGGAGATCATTGACAATGTAAGACCTGTCAGTAGAGAATCTAAGTCAATTACCTCCAGCAAAAAATGTGACAAATTTGAGAAGAATAATGACAATAAAAGTGACAAAAGCAGCCAGAACAAACATAGGAAAGTCAGCAAAACGTCAGAGTGCAACAACGAGGAACACTGTTCAGAAATGATGCCATCATGCTTACCAAACTCTTCCCCTACAGAAATTGTGAAGGACTGGCTCAGGAACATTCCTATTGACGACCCTGTTTATGAAATGGATGTCGAACTCACTGAAAGTATTACTCAGACTCCAGGTGATGAGGACGCTTCTCAACAGGACAAAAGTGAGACACAAGAAAACATAATAGAGATTAAAGAACCTCATGAGGAGCAAACTGAGGAGATTCAGGAGGAGAACCATGTCAATTGTGTTGAGAAACAGGTGTGTGACGAAAGACTACAAATTGAAACAGGCAAAATGGATCCCAATCCCGAAACACTGACTAAAAAGGAGTGTTTACAAAAGCAGTGCCATTCTTCTGTTCAAGTGATGAAGGTTTTACTGGGTCCAAAACTAGACCGATGCAATAGTCTACCTGAGGTCTCACCCGTGTATGGCAGAAAATTAAGCCAATCAGCCCAGGGGCTACTTGATTGCCTTGTAAACTTACGATTAATTGACTCAGAGCCTAGAAAAGAGGAACATCCCAAATACAATGAAGTCATGATGATCCTACAATCGCTATGGCTTCAAGAGCCCTCTGAGAATAAGCCGAACGTAAAGGAACATCTGTCAGCAGAAAATGATTTTAACCCAAGGTCTTCATCTGGAGTAGATGTTTGCAGTGGCTCCATGGGATCTGTTAAGGGTAGCATGAGTGGTATAATAGAAAAATCAGAGACAATACAAGACAAAACACCACCAATTGCAGAACAGGAGGCCTCACTTCCAGACAAAGATGAAGTTGTGGTGGAAGAAGATGAGGAAAAGCCTACAACTGCCTCATGTGAAGGTTTAGATCCATCAGATGCCCTCTCAGATCCAATAACTCCAGACATTGCAGAGCGAGTCCAAGGGAGTCCAAATAATACAGAAATGGGTGATGACAACCAAGAAAATATTGGTTTAATTCCAGCCACCAAGGAAGATTCTCAAAGCACAGAGAATAAGAATGAATCGGATCAAACTCCTCTGACATCCTCTAACAAGAGCTCCAGGAACACAATAAAATCTACAGAAAATACAAGTTCAGGAACGCCACCATCTATTCAAAGAGCTTCGCTCAGTAAAAGAGTTTCACAAGACCCAGATCCCGCTTGGGTTTTGAGCTTATTAAAAAAGCTAGAAAAGCAGTTCATGTTGCATTACGCAGATGCCATGGCGGAGTTTAAAGTTAGGTGGGATTTAGATGACAACGAGATGCTCAATATGATGATCAGAGAACTGAAAGAGGAAGTACACAAACGGATTCAATCGAGTATTCACCGAGAACTGCAAAAAATCCAAGGTCGAGCTGGTAGGGGACCAAGACCTCCAGAAAATGCTCTTTCAAGAGAATCCACCGTCCAGACTGAACAGAGACGCAAACGTCTTCGAGGTATGCGCAATAAATCCATCTCTCTGTCAAGGAGTGATGAGAATTACACTGCGTCTGGTATGGATTATAGCAATCAACGTATTGAAGATGAGTATTGCCCGTGTGATGTATGCATGAAGAAGAAAATGGCTTCCTGTGCTGTCCAGCGAGCTCAGGCTTTGAGTTTGGCTCCGGTCATGAAGGAATTTGATCTGCGGAAAATACTTCAAATGAAAAAGGATCCAGCCAAACCACCAGAGTGGAAGATGGAAGAACAAAGCACTGCCAATACAGTTAATAAAGAAGAAAACAACTTAGAAGTGGTTCACAGCGAGGTAGAGGAAGTGAAGGATAATGGAGTCCATAACAATGAGGCTACAGAAGGTGACATTAAGGAAGAGGCTGAAAGAGAGGCCAAAGATAATGAACATATCCAAGAAGAGGCATCTGCAGACCATGAGACAAAAGATGAAGAAACAAATGACAAAAAAGTGTCCAGAGATGAGGATGATGATGAAGAATTGGAAGGAGAGAGAGACAAAGAAGAGGAGAATGGAGATGGAGAAGTGGAGGTAGATGAAAACGCAGAAAATAGAGAGGAAGTAGAGTTAGGAGAAGCAGAACAGGGTGAAATGATTCAGGAAGAGGCTAAAAAAGAAGGAAATGCAACGGAGGAGGAGTGTGAGGAGAAAGATGGTCCTGAGGGAGACATTGAAGAAGTTGGAAATGCAGAAAACAGAGATACGGCTGAGGACGAGGGCAAAGAGGAGAACATGGAAACTGCTGAAAATGGTGAGATGACAGAAACTGGAGAGGAAACGGAATCGGGTGAGGAAGGAAAAGCTCCAGAGGAAGAGGAAGCAGAAACTGAACCTGAAACTGGGGATGAAGTTAATGTAGAGAAAACAGGGAAAGATCAACCTGTTGCAGTTGAAGGTGAAAAATCTGATGAAAATGAACCACCAAACGAGGAGTCAACCAGTGAGAGGAATGCAAATGGGAACTATACTGGATCTGCAGAGGACGAAACCGTGGAAGACAGGATATGCACTAATCAGGTAGCACAAGCTAAACTGAAAGATCTGCACAGTTTTATGGAGAGCATTGAGAGTCAAGGAGACAGCATGGTTGTGATTACTAAACAACCTCCATACAAAGACAATAGTGAGTTAACTGGGCAAGCACACCAAAAGGACATTGGCAATGGGTTCCCTGAATGGGAAGTCTCTCCTAAGATAAGGAACAGGGCCATTAAACAAATGAAGCCAATGGAAAATGATATTTTGATGAAGGGTGAAGAGTTTTAAATTCTTCTTTGATAATCCGGCATATGAAGCACTTTATTTTGTATTAATTGGTAAATGGTCTGCACTTATGGCGCTTTTTTTAACCTTAGCAGTATTCAAAGCGCTTTACACTATGACTCATTCACACACACACACACACACCAATGGCGGTAGAGCTGCCATGCAAGGTGCTAGCCTGCCATTGGGAGCAACTTGGGGTTCAGTGTCTTGCCCAAGGACTCTTCGGCACGTGGGCCAGGAATCGAACCACCAACCCTGCGATTAGTGGCCAACCCGCTCTACCGCCCGAGTCCCAGCTTCACTTACTACATATGTTTCTTGACTGGACTCTTGACAATGTTTGAAATGGTCAATCTTACTTTAACATCTAGGAGTTAACATTGAACAAAATATCTAAAGACAAACATTTGAAAGATATCTCAAAGCTGCATATTGTACAATACTGTATACGTTTATTGTATACAGTTGGTATTATTTTATTGACACACACCAAACATTTATCAACAAATGCAACATTTTAGGCCTAATGTATGTGGATTTCCAAGCAAAAGAACTGAACTAATTGGAAGTACTGTAAATACTGAATTTCACAGTCCACAGAATAATGTACATTTTACTGATAAACATTGTATTTTCAGGGTGCTGTTCATTTATTAGCATTATATACATGCATTATTCACCCAAACCGTAAATTTAGTTTGCATTTTAATAAACACAACTGTATTTTGAGAGCACAATATACAGATATGTGTAGTAATGAGGTTTCATCCAGATTTGGTACTGTATGAAACACTCTGTAAAAGTCTATAATGACTTAACTATGTTTATTTATTAAGTCATAGTATGTTCTGATGCTGCTAAGTGGTGATTGATACCGCATTTTACATTTTACATAGTCAAATATCTTGCCATGCATTGTTCTTAAAGCATCCTGGACCAAGTTTTGTTGTATGTTGCTATTTTATTGTAACGTTTAATAAATGCTGAACTTCATGAGTGTTCTTTGTTGTTTTCCTAACATGCAACTAACAGGCTTGCTAATATGTAGGGTTTGGGGTTTGTTATGCTTGGCCAACGCTTTGCAAGTGTGCAGTTCTGTTAATATTAACAAGCCTCAAAGGGCGACAGAGATACTAACAAATATCTGTGACATTAAACCAAATGTGTTTCAGTATTTTATTCAGGTAGCTCGCTATCCACCTCATTTTGCAATGAGAAATTAGCCAAGTGGGCGTATTTCTGGCAAATGTGTGTTAAGTTAAAAAATCGAGTTTTTCATGCTTTTATTTGTGTGATTGTTAAACTACTTAGGTTGTGTCCTTTGGCGTACTCACTGATATGTGCAGGTAAATACACTTAGGCATAAATAATCACACAAGAGTCATTGCGTCATTCGAATCTCTTTGCCTTTGCTGCAGGAGTATCTTTAGCTGGGTGAGACAGGATTGAGGTTAACTTGCAGATTAATCAGTAATCAATCATGTACAGCTGTGTAAATATAATTCAACATTGTTTGACAGATATATTAACCTGCACTTTGCAGCATATTTAAACAAATCCATTAATCTCACGTACCCAAGTTCATCCATCCATCCATCGTCAACCGCTTAACCTGGAGCCTATCCCAGCTAACATTGGGCGAAAGGCGGGGTACACCCTGGACAGGTCGCCAGTCCATCGCAGGGCCATACCCAAGTTATCATTCATAAATCGATAAGATTTTCCTCTTAGCCCTCAATGTCGCACCTTCTAGTGTTACGTTCTGGAAACACTTGCACAGGTATAAGATTGTGAATCCCAACTTTAAATGGAAAGCTTCTATAATAGCAGCAGCGTCAACCATCCACCAACAAATTCTTATAAGAATTTCACCCAAAAAATTCCATTATGCATTTCCCCTTCTACACAGGACAGGACAAGTATTTAGAGACGAGATTTTAGTAATGTAAAACATCACTTGACATGTTTTCTCAGAAGGAAGAAGGAAGCCTACTTTAATTTAAAACTGTAATTACTAGCAGCAAGCTGGACACAGTAAAGATTGACATCATTACATTCTTGTGTTTTTTGTCGTCACTGAAGATACTTTTTCTACAATGGTTTATAAAATACACAGTTTAAAAGTATTTGCATAAGCTCTGCTGTCACAAAGGTCAGATGTCATTTCAGCAGTTGGTTCAGGATGGTCATCATTTGTTCATCGAGTTCAGTAGCGTCAGCCATATTCGTTTATGTCATTCAGCAATGTCCTACTTTCCAGGGAATATAGCAACAGGTTTATTGAAATAAAGATACAGAATCACAGCTATGCAAGCTTTTTTGAAATTATACACGTACAGTAATACTACAGTTACATTTACAGTATACATTTGGCTCTTTTCTCCAAAGTGAGTAAAGCACTACATTCACAGTTTATATGTATTTGACTAGTTTGTGTGGGAATCAAACCCATGGCACGTTCTATACATACAGTAAATATTCATTTGTTTGATTTCTGTTGCTGTCTGTAAATGGATGAATCTCACACAACCTGCCACGTTTGGGTCAAATATCACCCAAAAATAAACATTTTTAGCATGATTTTTCATAACAATAAATCACATAATACCAGCAAATCTCATTCTAATAACTGTAAAGCAGAATAAATATGATGTTATATAAATTATAAAGTATTGATACACCATAATAGTATTTGTGACTGTAATTTATGCTGATTTAAATAAAAAAAAAAAACATTGTATTACACTATTTAACTGTGATTCACTATATGTTATTTAAATGAATATATATATAATGTATGTATTAATTATAATAATATATCATTATTTAAATTTGTAATAATGTTATACAGTAATAATATTGTACTACAATAATTAGAATGTAATCTGAAACATGACTGAAAATGATGGTAATTGCTAAAAATCGAAAAATCAGAAATGTGAATGTTCCTTTGTGCTAAATATAATTTCTTACTTTCATTAGGGGTGGACATGTTTTTGTGAGATTCACCCATATTTACAAGTCATTCTCGTGGCCCCCTTCTGGCCCACTCGGGCTTGGTTATCGGATCTCACGCTCCTCGCGACAGCACCTCCCTTGCAAATCCCCCAGAGGAAGGACCTTCTTTCTCAGGGACGGGGAACCCTCAGGCGTCCGCGCCCAAACCTCTGGAACCTCCACGTTTGGCCCCTGGACGATCACTCAAGCCAGAGCTCTCTCTACCATGTTCCTTTGTGCAAAATATAATTTCTTACATTCTTTCATTTTATTTACATTCACATTAATTCATTCAGCAGATCAAAGCGACTTACAAAATGAGGAAGGATACAACACAAGGTGCTGTAAGCTATTTTTTTATGGAAAAGTATGCAAAAAATATTCTTACTCCCTGAAAGATTTGACTGAAATAAGCGTCCTGATATATCTCACCGGTCTCTGTGACAGAGCTAACAAAAATGTGTCTGTTGGCCGCGGTCAATGATGCTTTCTGCCTGTCAATCCCTTTGTGTGTGTTCTCATAATATTGTAATTTCAGCAAATTATTGAGGCTTAATGCTACTTTTATACTCATTAGTTTTTTACATTTTGCGAGTGTTGTTGTTTTCACTGGTCGGATACAATTTTGGTGCCACTACAGACTAATCATGGTACCCTGCACGAACCACCCCTGTAAAAAAAACGCCTGGCACCGCCCCTGGCAAGAAGGGGTGTAACATGCACTCTCTCTGGTCCTTGACATGCTGCACTGTGCATGCAGGAAGGCCGGCTAAAAGAGCATTGCAGTAGTCCAGTCTTGATATGACAAGAGACTGAACAAGGAGTTGTGTCGCATGATCCGAGATGAAGGGTCTTATATTCCTGATGTTGTAGAGTGCATATCTACCCATGCATAATGTAATTATTTCAGTAGATATTTCCTATATACTATGTCCTCTATGTGCAAACTAAAAAAAAAAATTAAAAAAAAAAAAAAATGCTCTAAAGTGTAAATCTACTCCAGTTCAGAAACCGGCTCATGGATGAGATCCATCAGTTTCTTCTTTAGTTCAGTAAATGTTGGTCTCTCCTCTGGGTTTGACCTCCAGCACAGCAGCATAATGCCATAGAGTGCTTCGGGGCAACCGGACGGCCGCTCCATCCGCTGTCCTCGTTGAATGGCTCGAATGCACGTCATTTTGTCTTGACCTGAGTTTGGAAGGAAGAACCGGAATTAGAAAGGTAAAATATAATCTTACACTCAGATTCATAATGTTGAGAGTTTTGAAGTGTGTTTACCAGGGTATGGGTCATCTCCATACGTGACGATTTCAGTTAAGAGGATCCCGAAAGACCAGACGTCACTCTTGCTTGTGAAGCCATTGTTCTCAAATATCTCAGGGGCCATCCATTTCACAGGAACCTTAACATCTGCAAGCGGCAGGAAATGACTGTACTTATAAATAACTGAGCAATCTTTTCAGTGAAAACATTTTGATCTATTCTAAAGGCTAAACATTTTATATGTGGCATTAATTTAACTAAACCAGTTATTATTAACCAATAAAATAATGGTATGTTCCAATTGGAAATGGCAGGAAAACGCGGCGGCTCATTTTAGCTCATCGCGGCCCATTCGGCACGTTTTGCGGCCGACCCACAGGCCCGGCCGGTTCTCCTGATGGCCAGTCCGCCCCTGATCGGGCCCAAAGTGCGTCGGCCCACCGGGAAAATGCCCGGTATGCCAGATTACCAGTCCAGGCCTACCAACCACCATTAGAGCACATGGACAAGGTTGCTAGCGCTGCTATAGCGCAATATATGCCAGCCTCCATTGTTGAGTGAGAGGAGTTGGTACTGCTTTAGTACCTCAAACAGGTCTAGTTTATTATGTTTTTTTTTGTTGTTTTTTTTTACTTTTAAACACTTTAATTGCACATTTTACCCTGCCACAATTATTATTATTATTTTTACTTTTAAACACTTTAATTGCACATTTTACCCTGCCACAATTATTATTATTATTATTTTTTACTTTTAAACACTTTAATTGCACATTTTACCCTGCCACAATTATTATTATTATTATTATTATTTTTACTTTTAAACACTTTAATTGCACATTTTACCCTGCCACAATTATTATTATTATTATTTTTACTTTTAAACACTTTAATTGCACATTTTACCCTGCCACAATTATTATTATTATTATTATTATTATTATTATTATTATTACTTTTAAACACTTTAATTGCACATTTTATTTACCCTGCCACAATTAAAATGGTAAATGGTCTGTACTTATATAGCGCATTTTTCTAACCTCAGAGGTTACCAAAGCACTTTACACTGTGTCCCAATCACCCATTCACACACACACACTCATACACCAATGGCGGCAGAGCTGCCATGCAAGGCACTAGCCTGCCATCAGGAGCAACTTGGGGTTCAGTGTCTTGCCCAAGGACACTTCGGCACATGGAGTCGTATGGGCCGGGATTCGAACCACCAACCCTGCGATTAGTGGCCGACCCGCTCTACCACCTGAGCCACGGCCGCCCCTATATATTATTATTATTATTATTTTTACTTTTAAACACTTTAATTGCACATTTTACCCTGCCACAATTATTATTATTATTATTATTATTTTTACTTTTAAACACTTTAATTGCACATTTTACCCTGCCACAATTATTATTATTATTATTATTAATTTTAAACACTTTAATTGCACATTTTACCCTGCCACAATTATTATTATTATTATTAGTATTTTTACTTTTAAACACTTTAATTGCACATTTTACCCTGCCACAATTATTATTATTATTATTTTTACTTTTAAACACATTAATTGCACATTTTACCCTGCCACAATTATTATTATTATTATTATTATTATTATTTTTACTTTTAAACACTTTAATTGCACATTTTACCCTGCCACAATTATAATTATTATTATTTTTACTTTTAAACACTTTAATTGCACATTTTACCCTGCCACAATTATTATTATTATTATTTTTACTTTTAAACAATTTAATTTCACATTTTACCCTGCCACAATTATTATTATTATTATTATTATTATTATTATTATTTTTACTTTTAAACACTTTAATTTCACATTTTACCCTGCCACAATTATTATTATTTTTATTATTATTACTTTTAAACACTTTAATTGCACATTTTACCCTGCCACAATTATTATTATTATTATTTTTACTTTTAAACACTTTAATTGCGCATTTTACCCTGCCACAATTATTATTATTATTATTATTATTATTATTATTATTACTTTTAAACACTTTAATTGCACATTTTACCCTGCCACAATTATTATTATTATTATTATTTTTACTTTTAAACACTTTAATTGCAGATTTTACCCTGCCACAATTATTATTATTATTATTTTTACTTTTAAACACTTTAATTGCACATTTTATCCTGCCACAATTATTATTATTATTATTATTTTTTACTTTTAAACACTTTAATTGCACATTTTACCCTGCCACAATTATTATTATTATTATTATTATTATTATTACTTTTAAACACTTTAATTGCACATTTTACCCTGCCACAATAATATATTTTTTTTATTCCAATATTTGTTTATTTATAGTTTACATGGAAACAAGGAATGATTAGGTGTGTCCAAATTTAAAGTATGACTGGTATTGTACTTAATAAATATCATTGTATTTCTGTATTTATCCTAAATTGGTTTACATGACCTTGCGAAATATCTCACCTGATGAACTTCTATGGTTGCCTGTGATACTGAGTTCAGCGAGCCCAAAATCGGCAATTTTGCAGGATTGCATGTCGGTGAGTAGAATGTTATCAGCTCTCAGATCTCGGTGAACTATTACATTTTCAAGGTAAATCATTCCTTCTGTAATCTAAGAGATTCAACCAAAGACAGAAGATATCCAAAATGAGATGACTTAAAGTTTAGCATGAAAGGGTTTTAAATGTAGTTCTGTGTTCAAAATCCTGTCCTTTCTTTACTTTAATTCTCTACGGTGAGCCTGCATACATTTTATATCGAATAACATCATAATATCATTGTTAAAATAGCATTTTTGGTGGTGGCGTAGCGGGATAAAGCACATAACTGGTAATCATAAGGTTGCTGGTTCGATCCCCACAGCCACCACCATTGTGTCCTTGAGTAAGGCACTTAGCTCCAGGTTGCTTTGGGTGGATTGTCCATGTAATAAGTGCTCTGTAAGTTGCTTTGGATAAAAGCGTCTGCCAAATCCATAAATGTAAATGTAAATGCATGTTATTACTCCGGCACCGTAGGTGAATATCTCCAAATGATCACAGGCAAAGTCCAGGTAACATCAAACCATAAGCTTCATCCATGCAGAAGAGCAGTGCTGAAACACAACTGACGTAAAATGTTCCTCCACAACGTACTTATTTTTGTTTTAACCACAGATGTCGATAGAGAGCCCAAAGTTCCATAATGCAGCTTTTAAAGGGATAGTTCACCCAAAAATGAAAACATCATCCCAGACTTTCTTTTTTCTGCTGAATACATACAAAGATTTTTTTAGACAAATTTTTTGTGAAAATTTAGTGAATTTTGCCCAGAACTTTGAAGCTCCAAAAAGCACATCAAGGCAGCATAAAAGTAATCCATATGACTTCACTGGTTAAATCTATGTCTTATAAATTAATATGACATTTTTGGGTGAGAAACAGTTCAATATTTATGTCCTTTTTTACTATAAATATCAACTTTCCTCTTGTGAACGTGTATAGGAGGACTGGTTGAAAGTGGAGATTCATAGGAAAAAAGTACTTCAATATTAAACTGTTTCGCACCCACACCTATGATATCGCTCCAGAAGACATGGATTTAACCTCTGGAGTCTTGTGGAATAATTTTATGCTGTCTTTAAGAGCTTTATGGAGCTTCAAAGTTGTGGCCAAATGTATAGACTACAGGACTGAGATATTCTTCTAAAAATCTTTGTATGTATTCTGCAGAAGAAAGAAAGGCATACACATCTGGGATGGCACTTTCATTTTTGGGTTCTTTTTTTAACCCCTCCCCTTCATTATTTAATTGATTACATTTATTAATCCTTTATAAAAATCTAATCCTCTCCCACAGTTTTTTCTCTGGGGAAAATAGGGAAATATGTCATTTCTGAACACCATTTTATGTTGACTTTAAAGCCAAAGTTGAGACTGAAGGTTTTTAACTGCATCACCTTTAAGGAAATCAAGTTACCTGGACAGCAAAATCCATCATAAGTGAAAACTCAAGATCTTGTTTCTCTTTATGGCCTGGGAAAGATAAAAAACAGCATTATTTTCTGTAACCCAACTCTTTATTAAAGTAAAGGTATCCATTATGTTTATTAGCTGGATTTTACAGGTGGTATTGCTTCACTCACTGATGAGAAATTTCTTTAAACTGCCATTTTTCATGAGCTCTGTGATGATCCAGATGGGTTCGTCAATGGTACAGACGGCGTAGAGCTTCAACAAACGCTCGTGTCGCAGTTCCTTCATGATTTCAATCTCTGTTTTGATGTTTGGACTGCTGACTGCAAGTGAATTGGCCCAGAAAATATGGCAAAGGTAAAACCAAATGACAAGAGATATATATTAAGTTCTCTATAACAGTGGCTCTCAACTGGTGGGTCACAAGCCGCAATGGTCTGTTCTAATAGGGTAGCAAGGATCTATGGATATATTCATATACTGTATATTTTTGTTTACTTTTGTATGATAAACAATTTTAGGCCGACACTTGATGTCCAATGTAAAATTTGTGTCCTGAAATATATATATATTGATTACCTTTAAACTCTTTGATGGCCACATCTGTTGTCTTGTTCCAGAGTCCGTGCCACACCTCTGCAAACTCTCCACTGCCTAGTTTCTTGATTTTGGTTAGTAAAGTTCTGTCAATCTCCCATTCTGAATAAAATGACAGAGTAGGGGGAACTGGCTGGTCCAGCTGGGGAGAAATTTGGCAAATTGGAATAATATGTTTGGCGCACTGGAAAACTTCAAGTGCTTTTCCACCATCGGGCTGAATCGTTCTGAGCACGGTGAGTAATGGTTCCAGTAGCATGAACCCAACAAACACAGAACGTTCCCCTAATGTTATTGCATGGTTCCTGTTGGTTTTTATTTCTTTTAAGGTAAAAGTCCCACACGCTTGAGGTAAAAGGCCCACAAACTTGTGGTAAAAGGTCCACAAACTTGGGGCAAAAGACGCACACGCTTGAGGTAAAAGGCCCACAAACTTGGGGTAAAAGGCCCACAAACTTGGGGCAAAAGACCCACACGCTTGAGGTAAAAGGCCCACAAACTTGGGGCAAAAGACCCACACGCTTGAGGTAAAAGGCCCACAAACCTGTGGTAAAAGGCCCACAAACTTGGGGTAAAAGGCCCACACACTTGGGGTAAAAGACCCACACGCTTGAGGTAAAAGGTCCACAAACTTGGGGCAAAAGACCCACACGCTTGAGGTAAAAGGCCCACAAACTTGGGGTAAAAGGCCCACAAACTTGGGGCAAAAGAACCACACGCTTGAGGTAAAAGGCCCACAAACTTGGGGCAAAAGACCCACACGCTTGAGGTAAAAGGCCCACAAACTTGAGGTAAAAGGCCCACACACTTGAGGTAAAAGGTCCACAAACTTGAGGTAAAAGACCCACACGCTTGAGGTAAAAGGTCCACAAACTTGAGGTAAAAGACCCACACGCTTGAGGTAAAAGGTCCACAAACTTGGGGCAAAAGACCCACACGCTTGAGGTAAAAGGCCCACAAACTTGGGGTAAAAGGCCCACAAACTTGGGGCAAAAGACCCACACGCTTGAGGTAAAAGGCCCACACACTTGAGGTAAAAGGCCCACACACTTGGGGTAAAAGGCCCACACACTTGAGGTAAAAGGCCCACACACTTGTGGTAAAAGGCCCACACACTTGGGGTAAAAGGCCCACACACTTGAGGAAAAGGCCCACACACTTGGGGTAAAAGGCCCACACACTTGGCGTAAAAGGCCCACAGACTTGGGGTAAAAGGCCCACACACTTGGGGTTAAAGGCCCACACACTTGGGGTAAAAGGCCCACAGACTTGGGGTAAAAGGCCCACACACTTGGGGTAAAAGGCCCACACACTTGGGGTAAAAGGCCCACAGACTTGGCGTAAAATCCCCACACACTTGGGGTAAAAAGCCCACACACTTGGGGTTAAAGGTCCACACACTTGGGGTAAAATGCCCACAGACTTGGGGTAAAAGGCCCACACACTTGGGGTTAAAGGCCCACACACTTGGGGTTAAAGGCCCACAGACTTGGAGTTAAAGGCCCACACACTTGGGGTAAAAGGCCCACACACTTGGGGTTAAAGGCCCACACACTTGGGGTAAAAGGCCCACACGGTTGAGGTAAAAGCCTCCGAGAGGGTTAAAGTCCGACCACGGAAGACGGGCGTGAGAGAGAGATCGTTCACGGACATGTCCGTTGTCTTATGTGTTTGTATTTTGAGTTTTACATTAAACCTTTAGTTGTATGTCAAACCGGTTTCTCGCCTCTTCCTTGCCCGTGAAAATGAACTGTTTTACAACATGCTTTCTATCTTCCTGTATCTCACTCGCTGCGTATTATGCACGTGTACCACCACAGAAATTTCCTCAATAAATAATTTCTTCTAGATAAGAGATTAAATATACAGTATATGTTTTTGATATGATAAAGATTTGACCGGTATAATCAAAAAGAACATTATGCATAAGTGTAACCGAGAAGTTTTTTTGTTTACTGACAACAAATGAAGAGAAGCAGAGATCTAAACTGCTAAACTAATTCAATGGGAAGAAATTATTTTAGTGCTAAAAAAAAAGTACCTTAAACATTCTGGAACTTTCTGGAAGCCAATACCTAATGTTCCAGCAATGTTCAAGGAACCAAAAATTGTTACTTGAGACTTCCGCTTGAGCACGGTTCGGTAAGGTGGAATTTAGAGACCGCATTTCTCAGCACGGTTACCTGTTGAACACCAGTAGTGTCATGGGTCACTTGATATCACAGCAACATAATGCAAACCCATAACTGTATCAAATAGCCCGGATCGGTGTGAAACGGTTCCACAACGAGAATCATGTGGTCCGATGGTGGAAAAACGGCTTTTATTAGAAAGTACCTCTTGAGTTTCATTTGCTTGTGGAGTGAGGTAGATTTTGGGGGGGGGGGGTTCAACGCCCCTGGGTGGGGTGCATAACATAAATGAATACGCACCTTCACACATGGATGATTAAGCTTTGCACATATTCCGGCCTCCTGTTCAGAATAAAATTGTACCAACTCAGTCAAGGTCTTGAATGTTGTATGGTGAACCAGAAAAAACTGCTTGTCGAATTCTGTCTGCTTAATCCTGTAATGTCTCGCATGAGGGCCATTTCTCACTTTAAAAGAAACAACATTCATTTAAATCCCCAAGGCTACAGAAAAAGAGGTTTGAGACGCTGATATTGCTGTGCGAATCACCTGTACCTGATAGGTAATAGTGGTCATTTTCTTCACACTTCCATATGAGGAACGCACCCTCATTGTTCTCTGGTCTCAGCAGACATCTCTTGGCTTCAATACGGGTTTTAACATTCTCAAAATACCACCTGAAAATCAATTGTTTGCTGTACAGTTATTGTATACACTTGTAATGCAACATAAAACACAATGTTAATGTCATTGCTGAATAATGTCCACTATATGACAAAAGCAAACAATTTAATGGTCAAATCTCAAATGTACAGGTCACAATAATAACATAAATAAAATGCTGTACTTGTCACAACACACATCCTTTCAAAGCAGCTTTACAGAAAATTTGTCATATTTCACACCACAGTAAAAAAGGGAAAAATATATATTTTGTATAAAGAAATAGTTTTTTTAGGTCCATTAAAGACATTCATATTTATGTTCATCAAAATTAACCACATTTACTTTCCAGCTTTTCATTCATTTAAATAGAAATAAATTAAATATTGGTTACACAAATGATGTAGTAATTAAAATAATCGGTATAAATCGCACTAAGTGCACCAATAGTACCATATATATACTGAAATAACTTAAATATATCGTTATTTTATAATTGCATTACTGTAATGTGAACACATTGTCTTTTGTGTTTAATTGTCATAAAAATTATGTCACAATGGGGAAAAAAATCTTAGTGGTCGTAAAAGAGCATTTTTTTCTTTATTTTTTTCTATTGAGTTTGGTGTGAAATATGACCTGTAACACTCACACACAAGATAAATAAATACATAAGTAAATAATAAATCCATCTGCTTCAAATTAAAAATCTTCTGGGCTCAATCGACAGCATTTGTGGCATAATGTTTATTACAACAAAAATGTATTTCAACTTCATTTCAGAAGTCCCTCCTTTTCCTTAAATCGAGGTTCCAGTGAGGCACTTACAATGGAAGTCAATGGGGCCAATCCGTAAACATTAAAATACTCACTTTTTAAATTAATATGCATGTTGACGTGAATTAGCTTTGCTTTAACGTGATTGCTCTCTACCTTTTCTGTGTAAAGTTATATGCAATTTTACAACTTTGTTGCCATGACGTCATAAACCGTAAATGCTAAAACAACAATAAAAAATGATGATTTAAACAACTTCACAGATCAAATCATACAAACGTTTTAACAGAAGAATTTATGTCGTTTTATATCATTTTAAGCCACAAGTTTAAATGTTTTTTTGTGGTAATCAACATTATTCCACAAGTGCTATCGATTGTGTTATACTTTTATTGAACCCGGAATATTCCTTTTAGTTGAATTGCTGCCTTAAAATTTTTTAATCTAACACTGCACAAAAAATTATAATGCAACAAAATCAATGTTGTTGCTAATCACTGACATATCTCAGACTGTGATAACCCTCTTTTTTTATTGATGCACAAGGTTTAATTTAAAGTAGATGGAAATTTAGTGCAGTGTACAATGGGTGAAATTCACCCCAATAGTCTCAAGAACAGTGAATAACAGTAACAGTATCGTAGTAGATTGAGCAAATCTAGAACTTGTGAAACTGGTATTTCAGCATAGTTTTATTTAGATTGAGCATTCAAAACACTAGGGAGACTGCTCCTTTACACTGTGTATTGACATGATATTTTGCAAAAAAATAAACACAAGAACTTACGACTCAGCCTCTACGCTATCCTGAGGTTTGACGAAGTTTTTAGGCACAAAACCCTGTTCTTCAGCAAAGGTTTTGGACCTTTCACCTTTTGCTGGGTGTCTCCTGACGTATAACCAGTACTCAGTCTCTACTAGTACCTCCAGAATATCTCCTTTCTTCAGATTAAGGTCCTGTTCCGTGCGGGAGAGATAGTCGTGGACCGACCTGAAGACCTTGTTGTGGTTTAGCGATGACTTCGGTGAACAACACGGACAGCAACGTTTACAACTGCACACAGAATTCCCCATGTTTGGCATTCAAATCTGCTCATTGTGTGTTTACACAAGAAGACTGATTGAGTAATGGCACAACCAGCTCTCTACACTACCAACTCACGCTGCCAGACTGGTTCCCCTGAGTTACTGTCAGTAGGTCGAGGAAGTCTTTGGTAAAAAATATAATGAGAATTCCCCTGATGTCATACATCTGGGGTTATTTCAACAAAAACAAAAGGTCTATAGTGTGCACAGCTTTTAATTTGACAGCAATATAAAGACTTTATAAAGATTTAAAAAAAAAAAAAAAAAAAAAAAATCAATTAAGGAGCCAATGGCTCCTACAGGGGGAAAAACAGGCGCCAAATATTTTAAATTTTTTTAACTCCTTCCATTCCTTTTCGTCCCGCAGCTCGCTAACAGTGTAGTCTGTGGAGCATTCTTCGCAATTTTGTGATCACGTGCATTTTTATGCTTGTTACTGTCACCGTGTTTTCTAACAGTCTCTTTTTTGAAATGGTTAGTTCCTGCAATGAACTCCGTTTTCCCCGCTATTTCTTTGATATAAACTTTTGTTATGTATCTCGGGAAATGTAATGCAAATTTTAAAATCAAAGGGAGTAAACTTTTACTGTCGCCAATGGCGACCTTGACAGAAATTACACTCACAAATAAATTTATTTGGTCACAAATGCGACCATTTTTAGTCGCAGTTTGGAGCCCTGCACAAGGATGATGATTTATCGACTTTATAGACATTACATTTTTATCGTCTGTTAATGCTGAACTTCTGTAAAGCTGCTTTGAAACGATGTGTGTTGTGAAAGGCGCTATACAAATAAAATTGACTTGACTTGACTTTGCAGCACTCACAATGAAAATGAGTAGTTACACATACACATAATTGAGTATTCAAAAGCCAAGTGAAACTATTGTAAATGGTCTGCACTTATATGGTGCTTTTTTAACCTTAGCGGTATTCAAAGCGTTTTACACTGCGTCCCATTCACCCATCCACACACTGATGATGGCAGAGCTGCCATGCAATGCACTAGCCTGCCATTGGGAGCAACTTGGGGTTCAGTGTCTTGCCCAAGGACACTTCGGCATGTGGAGTCATGTGGGCCGGGAATCAAACCACCAACCTTGGGACTAGTGGACAACCCGCTCTACCACCTGAGCCACAGCCGCCCCTTAAATCGGAAGCATTTTGTTTTAAAGGGATCACCTCAAAAACCAAATTTCCATTATTACATGTCATTATTTACTTACCCTCATGTCGTTCCAAACCTGTATGCCGGGCCGTCGTGTTTGGAACACAAAAAGTAATCTTTTCCATACAAAGACAGTTTATAGTTATGCAGAATGGACCACAAAACAGAGCCGCGAGACGCTGAAAAGGACAGCGAATTTGACAGCATGTATCCTGTAATCTGTAGTGCAATACATTTTAAAAGTATCCCTCCCAACCATTGCCGCACACACACAAATTACATGCATGTATGGAAAAGATCATGTGAAACATTTTTATTTTTATTTATAATGTATTTATTTGAAAATGTTTGTACTTGTGTATTCCACTATCAAAATAACAGCATACAGGTTTTGATGCAGGTGAGTAAATAATAACAGAATTTAAATTATTGGGTAAAATGTTCCTTTGACAACCCTTCATTTTAATAAAACATCATTTAAGGTGAGTTTAATGCAACCTGACCTCATGACAAGTTCTTATAATTAGCACAAGAAGACAAAATTGTCGAGTTGGCTCATACAAAAATAATCGCGGTTCGGAATGAGACAAAGGAAGCGTGTATTACAGGTTATTGACATATATCAGTCATTTGTATTAAATAAATAAAAATGGAATGAGTAATTAATATTTGCTCACTGATTTTTCCTTAAAAATAAAGTGCAGGATGAGAAGCTAAAATTTGATGCTTATTGTATCGTTTGGAAATTGTATATGTTAATTGGTTGGTCTCTATGGGAATAATAGTCGCATCTTTTCATACAAGCCAAGTCGTATGATATGATAATTGTACGAACTGAAGCACCAGTGGGCGGGGCCAAGGGTGCGATGATTCTAAGTAGGCGTTAAAGTTTTTGAGCTGTTGAGGTAGTCATGACGCACATTAATGTACCCCTAGTGACGTAGTGAAGTCGCGAAGTAGAGAACGAGGCATTTTTGCTATTTGGTTACAATAAATAATTTTATGGCATTGGGGATGAAGTTTTGAGTTCTTAAATTAACAGTATGTTTTTATAGAAGAAGGACCACTTACAGGATATGTCAAAATATCAAGGGAAATTTAATTCGTCATGACATGATCCCTTTTAAGTATAAAGATGTCAAGTAAATAGTTACTCAAGTTTTAAATTGGAGTCATTCATCAAACTAATGGCTCACCAGTACAACAATGTGGTCCTCGTTTGAAGACAAAGACCATGTGATGGTCAGGACAGTTTCAAATGTGTTGCGTAATCTTTCCTTTAATATACAGTGTATATATATATATATATATATATATTCAGTGGGGTGCAATAGTTTATGTCTCAAATGTGCATATTTGAAATACTGCATCAGTGCTGCAGAATCTTCAACATTTTTAAATATTTTACTTGAAAGGATTTTTCAAAATTCAAAAACATTCTATTTAGATTTAAATTAGATTTTGTTTTCAAGATTTTGGAACCTGTTTTATATTTTCTAGATATTTAAAATGCCATGCAAGAAATGATCTGATTCCATAAGCAGCATTACATGTTAGTAAGACTCGCGCTGGAGTGAGAGATTTCACTTGCAGCACAAAAGCGTGATTACTCACGATACTCACGGGAACAGCGAGTCTCTCAAGGTCATGGGCAATCGCATGCAAATTAGATGTCCTTCACTTCACATGATCCTTCGCTTCAATCGGTCAGCACCGTCACCTCATGTAGGTCAGCTAAAAGAAATATGGTTTCAAAATTGACAAAATGCTGAATATATTTAAGTGGCAATTCATATTTCTTCATACTTGCTTACCATTTACTGTAAACAGAAATAAGATCATGTTATTTTGACTCAAACTTAGTAAGATAGTGAGATTATTAGAGATATTACTATAGAGATACTATATATATAGTATGTCGAATTTTTCATTTCACTGAATATTTGTTGATAAAACCTCTGACGTTTTTATGTATTTACCCATCAACAAACTGAAAAATGTACATATGTTGCATATTATGAGACAAAAATTATGTTGCTCCAAAAATTGCCAGCTCCAAATGTTGGAATGCATTCACTGGCATCACTCATGCCAATAATGCCGAGCGTGTGCCATCCAACATAGTACACATGACCTCTCTTCTGAAGACTGTTGAAATATTTACAGAAATAATTAATATTATAAAAAATTAAATACGTTCTATACCACTGCCATTGATTATGAAGAAAACGTCATTAATTTTAAACAATAATAAACAATATTAATTTTCTTACATTTTTACACATGTACCTCATAAAAGTATTTTTATATTAATTTTAATATAACAATATTTATATTTTTATAATTGATATATATATATATATATATATATATATATATATATATATATATATATACAGTATAATATAAAAAATACATAAGAATATTTTACATGATTATTTTTATATTTAATTATTTATACTTTTATTTAAAAAAGCAAGTCATTTAAAAGGACAGTTCATTCATAAAATAAATTCTGTCATCATTTACTTAACCTCATGTCGTTCCAAACCCAAAAGGAGATGTTAGGCAAAATGTTAGCCTCGTAGCCTTGTAAAGATAATATGAAAGTGAATGGTGACTGAGGCTACCATTCTGCCTAACATCTCCTTTTGGGTTTCACAAATGAAAATAAAGTCATATGGATTTTGGAACAACATAAGGGTGAGTAAATCATGACAGAATTTTCTTTTTTTTTGTGTTAACTATACCTTTAAGAACAAGATTCTTATTTACAATGATGGCCTGCCAAGATGATATTGTCTTTCCTCTTGTCTTGAAGGAAAGATGTGGAACAATTAGGAATAAATACAATTAAATACAATAAATGACATCAGAAGGTAAATGTAAAGAAACGACACATTATCCAAACTAAGCAAAGTATAGATTAATACAAATAAGATATCTGGGTTAAAATGATAAATAATAGAGTTTTATGTATTAGGAGGTAGGAAAATTATGAAATGGTAGTTCTACCTTTCTCCAGCTTTGTGAATAAGGGCATCCAGGCCGTCCCATCTCACTCGCAGTGATCCTGGCAGACACACATCTGAATGGCACATTAAATAATATAAGATCACTCTAATGAAGAAACTTTATTGCTCCAAAACTGTTGAAGAGACATTAATATTTACTCAGGCGTTATAATCTGGTCTCTGAAGGCAGCTTCATGTATAGCCAGAGTGATGGTTTCTAGTATGATTATAGTTCCACTGATTGGGGTTTTTTTTTACTGTAGAACAACACAGACAGTCTCATTACTCATAATAAAGGTGTGAGTCTCACACAAAACAACAGTAAATAAACTAGATTTTGTTTTAAGGAAAATGTGAGTCATACTTTGTGAGTCATTGCTATGGTATTACTAGGCTGTTGCTAGTGTTAGTGCACTGGGAAGTGGTTGCTAGGGCATTGTTAGAGTGTTCTGGAAGGTTGCTAGGGCATTGCTTGGTGGTTGAATGTGTTTTGGCTGGACCATAGACAGTTGTTAGGTTGTTGAAGATGGTTGCCAGGGCGTTGCTTTGCTGTATTTAAAGTGTTCTGAGAGGTTAGTGCATTGGTAGAGGTTGTTAAGGTGTTGTTTGAATATTCTGGGTTGTTGCCAAGATATTGTTTGGTAGTTGATAGGATATTTTGGGTGGTTGTTAGGGGATTGTTAGAGTTTTCAAGGTGGTTTGCTAAGACATTGTTTGGATGTTGATAGGTATTTTGCGGCAGTTGTCAGGGTGTTGCTATGTGGCCTTTAAAGTGTTCTGAGTGGTTAGTGCATTGGTAGTGGTAGCTAAGACAATGTTTGGTAGTTGATAGGATGTTTGGGGTTGTTGCCAGGGTGTTGCTATGTGTTATCTAAAGTGTTCTGAGTGGTAGTACAGAAGTGGTAGGTGGTTGCTAGGGCATTGTTTGAGTGTTCTGAGTGGTTGTTAAGATGTTGTTTGGTAGTTGATATAATGTTTTGGGTGGTTGCCAGGGTGTTGCTATGCAGTCTTTAAAATTCTTGTAAGTGCATAGTTAGGTGGATGTTATGGTGTTTTTTGGGGGTTCTGGGTTGAGCTAAAACATTATTTGGTAGTTGATAGGTTTTTTTTGGATGTTAGTAGACATTTGCTAGGGTGTTCAAGATCTAGGTGTGCAGTCTCTTAAGTGTTCTGAGTGATTATTAGTGCATTGCTAGGTTGTAATTTTTTGATGGTTGCTAGGGTGTTCTAGGTGGTTGCCAGGACATAACTGTGAAGTCTCAAAAGTGTTCTGAGTGGTGGTTAGTCCATTGCTGGGTGGTTGCTAGGGCATTAAGAGAATGTAATGGGGGTTGCTAGGTTGTTGTTATTTGGTGGTTGCTATGGTGTTTTGGGAGGATGATTGGTAGCTGCTAGGGTGCCCTATTATGTTAGTGCATTGCTAGATGGTTGCTAGTGCATTGTTTGGTGGTTTGGGAGGTTGATAGACATTTGCTAGGGGGTTGTTAGTGCATTATTATGTGGTTGCTAGGGTGTTATTAGCGTGTTATGGGGGCTTGCTACGTTTTAATTGTTTGATGGTTGCTAGGGTGTTTTAGCAGGTTGATCGGCTGCTGCTAGGATGTTCAAAGTGGTTGTTAGTGGATTGATATGGTTACTAGGGTAATGTTTGGTGGTTGATAGGGTGTTTTAAGTGTTCTGGGTGGTTGCCGGGACATTGCTATGCAGTCTCTAAAGTGTTCTGTATGGTTTACAGGTTGTTGCTATGTGGTTCCTAAGGTGTTCTGAGTGGTTGTCAGCAGGTTGCCAGGTGGTTACTATGGCGTTTCTAAGACATTGCTTAACAGTTGTTAGGGTGTTTGCTTGGGTAAGTGGTTAGCGGTATACTGGGAGGTTGCCAGGGCATTGCCATGAGGTTGCTAAGGTGTTCTGGATGGTTTCCAGAGCGGTACTAAACGTTTCCTCAAGTGTTCTGAGTGGTTGTTAGTAAGTTGCAGGGTGGTTGCTATAGTGTTTCTAGGGCATTGCATGTCAGTTGTTAGGGTGTTCTGCTGTTTGCTTAGGTATTGCAAGGATGTTCTGGGTGGTGGCTAGGACATTGTTTTTTTTGAGTGGTTGCAAGGGTGTTGCTATGCTATGTGCTTTGGTAGGTGTTTGCATCGCAATGAGGTCGTTATGGTGTTATAAGTTGTTTATAGCACATTTCTAGTGGTTGTTAGGGTGTTGTTTGCGGTTCCTCGGGTGTTCTGAGTGGTTGCTATCAGGTTGTTTAGTGGTTGCTACAGTGTTTCTAGGGCATTTCTAGGCATTTATAAGGGTGTTTTACAAACGCATACATCTGATATAAGGCAATATATGTAAAACACATATAATGTATGTTCATACATGGTTTTCACAGATATAAAAGAAGTAACATACTTGTTTTCATGAGTGATTGGCAGAGTGTCGGGCAGTTGTTCAGGTGTTCTAGTGTTTGCTTGGGTTTTGCTAATTGGCTGCTAGGATGTTCTAGATCAAGATTGCAAAATAATTCCTATAAGTGATCAGTTGTTATTGATACTGATGAATAGTCTGTTAATATGTTAATTCTGACAGTTTGTAATAACAGAGATGTGTTTTGTCTTTATCGGGCCTACCTTGCCATATTTAATCCAGAAGGACTGGAGTGAAGACATCTAAGTGCTTCAAAAATCCATCTGCCCAGCAACAAAGGGTGCCTTTGACATACAACATCATCATGAAGCACTTTCACAGGTTACTTGCAGGTCACTTTGATAAGAAAGCACATAAATGTAAAGGTTATTATGACCACATACATCAAGAAATATTGATTTTACTGAAGGCAACAGGAGGTATTTTTACTTATACTCCATTAAATGAATCCATTAATGAGGAAATTATATATAACATTTCTATTGCCATGATGGATTATGTAATTTGCCCAAAAAAAAGACAATAGTGTCATTCATATACCGACCTGCCACAGGATATTCCAATGAACAGGAACGCATTTCGTTCTTGCACAAACCTGTTTTTAGTCAGCAAAGGAAACAGGAAATGGACAATGTTTAAATGTCTAAAAATCCTAAAACATTGTTCACAATGCACTGTTTTTTTAAATCTGATTTGAAAGACTGACTGTCTCCAGAAACTGTCGTTTTGCAAATTATGAAATCTGTATGTTCAGACAGAGCAGTCAATATCCGAATGTATATACAGTAAGAGACTTTATTCTACATTCGATTTTGACCGGATTTTAGATCAGATATGGATATGGTTTGTAAATAGGATAAAATTATTTTTTTCCTGGTTGGATTTTTACTGCCTGCCTGACCAAAGATCGGTATTTTTATTTTTATTTTTTAACTTTTTTTATTTTTATTTTGGCAGTTCACATTAAAAGAGATGGAATTAATATATAAATAATATTAAAGTCATATACATACGTATATCTATCACCCATGGGGTCGCGAGCTCAAATCCAGCATGTGCTGCCAAGTCTCCTAAGCAACCAAATTGGCCCAGTTGCTAGGGAGGGTGGAGTCACATGGGGAAACCTCCTTGTGGTCGTGATTAGGGGTTCTCGCTCTCAATGGGGCACGTGGTAATTTGTGCGTGGATCACAGAGAGTAGCACGAGTCTCCACATGCTGTGAGTCTCTGCGGTGTCACACACAGTGAGCCACGTGATAAGATGCACGGATTGACTATATATATATATATATATATATATATATATATATATATATATATATATATTATTTATCTAGATATGTAGAGACTAGTGCACCTCTTGAGGTAAGGAGAGTGAGGTTTATACACATTGCACATTATCTATCAGCTGGACACCATTACATATGACTAGTTGTAGCAAAAAAAATACACTATAAAATCAAACCTATTTTACTCTATTTTATTCCTGTTCATAGTTCTGCTCTGTTCACACATCTGATTAACTTTTATTTTCTGTCTGAAATTTTAGAGGATTCTTATTATTAAATGTATATTGCGGTATATAAAACTTTGGCTATTCTGTTCTATATTATTCTATTCTATTCTGTTCTATTGTGTTCTGTTCTATTGTGTTCTGTTCTACTGTGTTCTGTTCTACTGTGTTCTGTTCTACTGTGTTCTGTTCTATTGTGTTCTGTTCTACTGTGTTCTGTTCTACTGTGTTCTGTTCTACTGTGTTCTGTTCTATTGTGTTCTGCTCTACTGTGTTCTGTTCTACTGTGTTCTGTTCTATTGTGTTCTGTTCTACTGTGTTCTGTTCTATTGTGTTCTGTTCTATTGTGTTCTGTTCTATTGTGTTCTGTTCTACTGTGTTCTGTTCTATTGTGTTCTGTTCTACTGTGTTCTGTTCTACTGTGTTCTGTTCTACTGTGTTCTGTTCTACTGTGTTCTGTTCTATTGTGTTCTGTTCTACTGTGTTCTGTTCTATTGTGTTCTGTTCTACTGTGTTCTGTTCTACTGTGTTCTGTTCTATTGTGTTCTGTTCTATTGTGTTCTGTTCTACTGTGTTCTGTTCTATTGTGTTCTGTTCTACTGTGTTCTGTTCTACTGTGTTCTGTTCTATTGTGTTCTGTTCTATTGTGTTCTGTTCTACTGTGTTCTGTTCTATTGTGTTCTGTTCTACTGTGTTCTGTTCTACTGTGTTCTGTTCTACTGTGTTCTGTTCTATTGTGTTCTGTTCTACTGTGTTCTGTTCTACTGTGTTCTGTTCTACTGTGTTCTGTTCTACTGTGTTCTGTTCTATTGTGTTCTGTTCTACTGTGTTCTGTTCTACTGTGTTCTGTTCTATTGTGTTCTGTTCTACTGTGTTCTGTTCTACTGTGTTCTGTTCTACTGTGTTCTGTTCTATTGTGTTCTGTTCTACTGTGTTCTGTTCTACTGTGTTCTGTTCTATTGTGTTCTGCTCTACTGTGTTCTGTTCTACTGTGTTCTGTTCTACTGTGTTCTGTTCTACTGTGTTCTGTTCTATTGTGTTCTGTTCTACTGTGTTCTGTTCTACTGTGTTCTGTTCTATTGTGTTCTGTTCTACTGTGTTCTGTTCTATTGTGTTCTGTTCTACTGTGTTCTGTTCTATTGTGTTCCGTTCTACTGTGTTCCGTTCTATTGTGTTCTGTTCTATTGTGTTCTGTTCTATTGTGTTCTGTTCTACTGTGTTCTGTTCTATTGTGTTCTGTTCTACTGTGTTCTGTTCTACTGTGTTCTGTTCTACTGTGTTCTGTTCTATTGTGTTCTGTTCTACTGTGTTCTGTTCTATTGTGTTCTGTTCTATTGTGTTCTGTTCTACTGTGTTCTGTTCTATTGTGTTCTGTTCTATTGTGTTCTGTTCTACTGTGTTCTGTTCTATTGTGTTCTGTTCTACTGTGTTCTGTTCTACTGTGTTCTGTTCTATTGTGTTCTGTTCTATTGTGTTCTGTTCTACTGTGTTCTGTTCTACTGTGTTCTGTTCTATTGTGTTCTGTTCTATTGTGTCCTGTTCTATTCACACATCTTATCCATAATGATGAACACACATTTCTATTCTACTTACCTGAAATGAGAGTATCATCAATATAATCTTAATATTGCAATAAACAATATAAAGTCAAGACTTCATCTATTCTATTATTTTTCATTATGTTCAATTCACACACCTGATCTATGCTATTCACATTTATGTTCAATTCTGTTCTATTTGAAATTCTCAAGTATTCTTAATATGGGTTAATCAAAGAGTAATAGTCAAGACTTTGACTATTCTTTTCTATTTACATTGATGCAGTCTATTTATATCTGACATTATTGAGTATTCTTTGAAAATATCCTAAAATTGCAGTAGACTATATATAAAGTCACGTCTTTGTCCCCCCATTGGCACTTATGAATCATGGCTCCCTAATAATCCCCATCCATTAATTGGCTCTATCACTCTACTCTCTCCTCTCCACCAATAGCTGGTGTGTGGTGAGTGTACTGGTGCACTATGGCTGCCGTCACATCATCCAGGTGGATGCTGCACACTGGTGGTGGTTGAGGAGATTCCTGTTCACTGTGTAAAGCGCTTTCAGTGTAGTGTCAGAAAAGTGCTATATAAATGTAACATTCATTCATTCAAATTCTACTCAATTCTATTTACAGTATCAAAACTATTCTATTGTATTCACATTTCTGAAGTATTTGAAATCTAAATACTGCAATAGACTTTATAATTCAAGACTTTGTCATTTTACTTTTGTTTTTCTGCTCTATTTTAGTCACATTTCTATTATTTTCTATCTTAAATTCCCAAATAGTTTTTATGTAATCTAAATATTGCAGTAGACTAGCCTTTATAAAGTCAAGACTTTGTCTATTCTATTATTTTTCAATTCTGTTCAATTCACACACCTGATCTATGCTATTCACATTCATTTGCTATTCTATTCTGTATGAAATTCTCAAGTATTTTTAATATAGGCTCATCTAAATATTGCAGTACTACTCTATTCTATTCTATTCTATGTACATTGATGCAATCTATTTTTATCTGAAATTCTTCAGTATTCATTAAAAATATCGTGTTTATTCAACTCAATTCTATTTACAGTATCTAAACTATTCTATTGTATTCACATTTCTGAAGTATTTGAAATCTAAATACTGCAATAGACTATTAAAAAGTCAATATTTTGTCATTTCTATTGTTTTCTACTCTATTTAGTCACATTTCTATTATTTTCTATCTTAAATATTTTTGAATATAGGCTACTCTTAATATTGCAGTATATGAAGTCAGTTCTATTCTATTCTATTCTATTCTATTCTATTCTATTCTATTCTATTCTATTCTATGCATATATTCTGTTTTCTAGTCACATATCTATTCTCTTCCCATCTGACATTCTCCATCTCGAGTCTTCATATGTTGCATTAGACCACCGATGCCCAAGTTGGACTCTCGTCCTAAATCGCCCCTCATAGAGCGGCTGATGGTGTTTGGATTGACCGCATTCATCGCGGCTCCTCTGTGCGTCACGCGGCTATTGCAGGTGAATGAGTGACTGCTGAGAATCACTCACTGGCCACCTGTGGGTCATGTGCTCGCGATGCAGCGGACGCCGCTGATTTAGTATTCTCACAACGTCGTGCACGAGCGAATAAAAGAGCGGAAGGCAAACACGAGCTCGCGCCCATGCAGGAACAGGTGTATTGGTAAAACTGAGGATTTAAGAGTTTAAGTGTTATTTCTGTATCGACATTGGGAAAGAGAGCATCTTCCTCTGTCTTTGGTGTTCGCAACAGATTGTGGTGCATTTCGGAGCGCTTGTATTTGACAATAACATCCAAGACTGTAAGGATGCTGGCATAGATTGTTTTCATCATAACAATGTATCTGGACATTATGGGCAGTGTTTGAATGTTTGGGTGTGATGCATATTATTTATAGTCGTATAATTGCTGGAGAGATGTCAATTTCACGTTCCCTTTCCTTGGAAATTAGTGTCACTCATCTGGATTGACTCTTTTAAGGAAGATATGATTTCTCTCCTCACTTTTGGGAGCCTGCTTTTGACTTTGTTTGGATGTCACATCTGCTTTGCAGGTGCAAGTAAGTAAAATTGCCCCCCTGTATTGTTAATAATTGTCTCATATTCATTAAAACCATATACATTATGTTTAAGCTGATGTGTTGGTCATAATGACTACATTTAATAAGCATTATGTGTTATATAAACCTCTCAGGGTGTTTTAAGCCCGCTCCAAGCCCAGTTAAAGAAGACATTAAAGAAATTGGCTATTGCACAGTTGATGGTTGGCTTTGATTTAATGAGCCCATGAGATAATGACCAATAGTAGATCATCATGACATTTAAGTACCACTCCAATAAAATGAATGACGTTTTGCGTTGTGTAGGGTCTTTTACTACCACCTTTATCCCTAAAGACCATTTTCATTACCTTAAATAGATTTGTATATTGTTTTTGAATCTTAAAAGTAACAGATTACAGTCACTTCAGTCAATCTGCCCATTTTGTGCACCATTGAATTCACTTCACAAGTGCTTCAGATGTACCGCCAACCCTGTAATTGTGTCAACTTCACAGTTAATTGAAGGATTGGGGTATTCTGAAATACTTTGCACTTATTCTTACTTGGACAATTTCCATAAAATATGAATATCATGATTTTAAATTTAAATGTGGCATTGATAGTGTTGACCTTGGCGGAGGTTACATAGAGCCGGGGTTCTCTTTTGTTGGCAAATTACAAGATTAAATGGCGAGTGCACAGTTACTCATCACTCTGATGCAATATTGTTCTCCCGCTAATGTCCATGAATATGTTTGATCCTGAAACACTGGCTGAATTAAACTGGAACATCCAACAGATGTTTGATTTTGAAATGAAAACAGTTTTGCATTGTTTTGCTATTATTCATATATAATAGAATAGAACCAAAGTCTTTCCAGCAAGTCAGTCCACTGTCGGCCATTGGAACGCTCTCAGGAGGCTATTTACAGTCATGGCAGTGCAGCTCCTATCTACTTGAATGGGGAAAGACCGAAATCTAAAAAATGGCTGGTCAAGATTACGATCAAAGAACATATTTCAAATAAGCAATCAAATTTTATAATATTGGACTCATAAATTGTGCTTCTTTACCTCGTATTACGCTTAAACGCAATTTTATCGTCTTGTCTAGCTAATGTGCATGCGCGTTAGCGAGCTGATTAACATGCGATATCTGTATCTAAAAGGTGATTGGCTCTTTTACCTGTAAGGCGGGACTTCCTTTATACATCCAATAACCGTTGGGTGCTAGAGCGTTCCAATTTCTCCCATTCATTTCAATAGTGTGTCTATCTCCCTCGAACTGGCGCTCCCGGCTTGTCTTTATCCCACTCCCAGCTGATTAGGTGTCTCCTCACCTGCCATGCACCCACGTGGCCCGGCCACGCCCTCCTCCTCGTCACACTCCTCCACCACCCGATTCAGGCCGGGGAGACCTCCGGCATGACGTGCTCCCCTCCCTTACCGGAGGGGAGCACGTCCTTCCTGCCATCCTTCTGCCAGCAGGTCTTCCTTGCCTCTCTGGAGCCCTGGGAGAGATGAGGGGAGGGGAGGGGGAGGGAGAGGGAACTCGCTCGCCGGTCCCCGGAAACAACTTTTCCCAGTCTTCCACCACTCCTCCTCACTCTGGCGGACAGAATGGCTCCTCGCCTTCCTGGTGGACGGCAGAGGCTCGTCTTCCCCCTCCCGGCTGATCAGGTGACCCAGCGGGGGGATGATTCAAAATGAAAATGCCCCCAAAGTTGTTGAATAGCTTATATAATAGCAATAATATGCTGTTGGCCCCCACAGCAGGGTGGTGGTGGTTGATTAAATGTTTTTTTTTTTTTTAAATAAATCAATAAAATAATAATAATAATGCATGTACATCCTTTTGTGCCAAACAAATCTTTCATTCTGACATGTAAAGTCTTGGCTAAGAAGAGTTTAACACCGTGGAATGCCCCTAATTTGGCCAATTTTGGTTCAAGATCATCCCATTAAAGAGAAGAGTTCAAATCGGAAAATATATGCATAATCTCCCAGCAGAGTGAATCAGTTAAATACAGAAGTGTTGCATATTTATGAACTCATCATATTGCAGTTGTTCATTGAACTGGTGTCAGATTTGTCCTTGAATGTTTTGGTAAAGTGCAGACCGCAGAAATCCATAAATACTACAAAACACTACAAAAATACTTCAGAAACATCATACATTTCTTTCTTCTGCAGAACAAAAACAAATATATTTACAAGAATCTCATCTATATAGGTCCATACATTTTAATGTTTAAAAATCACATAAATGCAGAATAAAAGTAGTGCATACAACTGCAGTGGTTTAATCCATGTCTTCAGAAGCAATATTATTGGTGTGGGTGAGAACCAGATCAATATTTAAGTCCTATTTTTCTATATATTTCAATCTATTTCCATCTTTGACCAGTAGATGGCAATATGCATGAAGAATGCGAATTGCTAAAAAACAATAGAAGAAGAAGAATGTGAAAGTGGGCATTTATGGTGAAAGAGGACTTAAATATTGATCTGTTTCTCACCCACAACTATCATATCACTTCTGACGACATGGATTAAAACACTGGAGTTTTATGGATTACTTTTATGCTGATTTATGGGATTTTGGGAGGGAAACAAAAAAAACGTGTGCCACCTACATGCCGTAACGGTGATCATGCCAAATTAGCAAAACATTTTAAAGAGAGGGACAGGTCAACACGGAGCGGCAGTGGGAGAGAATGAGGACAGAGAGAGAAACAAAACACTTACTCGCCGGTTCTCTGATACGCCGTATCTTGGTCCTCGGCCACTCCTCCACCCTCTAACGGACCACAGCCGCACCTCCCCGGGCGGTTCAGAGGCAGTCCTCCAGCCCTTGGCGGACGGAACGTCCCACCGTGTTCTCGAGAAACAGAAGGGGTCTCCCTCGCCCCTGGCATCGGTTCTCCCACTCCAGGCGGTCGGCCGGGAGCCCCTTCTCCCTTCGCGGTCGGCGGCCGTTTGTCCGCTCTCAGGCGACCGGGCTCCTCCGTCCCACGGCAGATGGCCGCGGCTACTCGGTTGGGGTGAATAGTAGTGGCGAGGACTCTACTACGGCGCATCAGGGTTTCGGCACCAGTGTAAGGGGGTTAAAGGGAAAGGAGGCAAGAACCGGCTTGATAATGTAAGAGTTTAGTAAGAAACTTAAATAAAAAGACAAACACACAAAGGTGTCTGACAGCTGTCCATAAATCTCTCTGTTGCACTGCCATCTTCAGTCAGAACTTGATCCTTCTCGAGGGCTAATTATCCCTCCGCCCTGCCACAGTTATCAACTGAACCAATTAACCGATGCCTATACTAAATAATGAACCTAACTTATAGAGCTCATATAAACTGTACAACCAGTCACATTAGAGGGCAAACTGCATCTTTCCATGAACCTTTCACCCCATGTCAATCACTTATGCGGGAAAAACGATACCTTGAAAAAAATTATAAAATGTTCTTTTACTATTTAGTTTTATTTCTTAAGGATAATTTCACTCGTTTAATTATTAGTTAATTGCTTCATTACTTATTTAATTTCACTTCTATCAGAACATTGTTCGTATCAACTTACGTTTAGAAAACACGAAATCATTAACAAATCTGAGAATTTATGTCAGTATGGCTTTACACAAAAATGTGTTCTTCTCGTGTTTCACGAATAAGGCCCAGTAACTGTATCTGATTAGAAGCCTTTATTTTTTGGTCACACGTTATACATACATTTTTGCATATATACAGTATCCCAAGCTGGGGTCAGACATGATTCGGCACCCCTGCAGCAGATAGGGTCAAGGGTCTTGCTCAAGGGCCCAACAGTGGCATATTGGCAGTGCTGGGGCTTGACCTTTGACCTTTCGATCAGTAACCCAGAGCCTCAACTGCTGAGCCACCACTGCCCCAATAGATGATGTTCCCTGACCACTAGACCAGCTGGGACAGAAAATTGCATTACACTACTTTTTGACAAAATATACTGTATAACTGTACTGGTACAACTGGTTGTTGTGTATATGTTTGATTGAGCAGGAGGTTGTGCTAACAAATGATTCATACTGGTGATTTGTATTTCACAGACCGACCGGCTGCTCCTGTCAATGTCTCTATTACTCACCTGCGGGACGATTCCGCCACTGTGTCCTGGAATATTCCGGAGGGAGAGACTGTAATTGGCTTTGCCATCTCACAGCAGGTCAAAGAAAGTTCGAATTAAAGATGTCTGACATTTCATTTCTGTAGTATCTTCACCCCCGATGAATCCTCCTGTGCTTTGATGTTAAATGTGTGTGTTTTAGCGTCAGGACGGACTGATGCAGCGTTTCATTCGTGAGGTGAACACAACTAGTCGAGCTTGTGTGCTTTGGGCTCTCGATGAAGACATGGATTATATCATCCAAGTCCAGTCCGTTGGACTGCATGGAGAGAGTCTAGCCAGCAAAAAGATTCACTTCAGAACGCTTAAGAAATCTGAACATTTTCAGTCCACCATGATGGATCAAGGTACGGCCTGATGGACAGTCTATTTTGTAAATGACTAAAACAAGTAATATTAATGAAGGGCGTTTATTCTGTTCATTTCCTGTAGGTCACATGATTTGCTGCTTGCAAATTCTAGTTGGAGGCATGTGCGTATTTATAATTTAGGGGGAGGGGACATTATCAATCTAGATATTTGATTGGCTAAAAGTTCACTTTGTCAACCAATGTTCATTTTTTTAATTTTTTCTTATTATTTACTTAGAATTTTTGTCTTTTGACAAAAGTGTCCTGTACATTTGGTAAATATTGTATCATGTCATATTCATAAATTAATACAGTTTACTCTCACTAAAATGGCTTATACTTTTAGTCTACAACAACGATACAACATTTTAGTTGCTGATTACATGCAAAAGGACAAAAACAGAGATATTTTGAAACACCTTTAAACTACTAGCAATCATTTAAACGTTTGCAAATATTAAAGATTAATATATTTACCATTTAAGATTGAACAACATGAGAAAACCTGAGCTCCAGAAATAATAGCATATAAGGAATATACTGAAGTATTTTCTACTCTTTAGAAGTATCTCTGTGGTCAATTTCTCACGTTTAGACGGTTTAGGATATTGAGTTGCATGTAGCGCATATTATACAGTGAGAAACGGCGTATTCACAGCGCAAGTTACACATTATGACTAGCACAAATTCCCCTGTTCATCGACTCCACTGTCAGTCCAAATGTAGTTTGTAATATTGCGTTTATGTTGTGGATGTATTGATTAATCTAACGTATTTAGGATGTGTTTGAGTAAGTGTTAGGAAATTCCCAACATACTATGATTAGATTGTTTGAATAAATTCTTTCTAGATTTTAATTTCTTTAAGAAAAACAACTATTTTTGTCAACAAAATAAAAAACAACAACATTTTTGTCAGTAATTTCTTAGATGAGATTTAACGCTATTAACTTTTAGGAGCATTCACAAGTATAACGATGACTTGTAATAGATATCCCTTTTAGATCGGATGGGCCTTCGAGGAAAAAACACAACACATATCTTGTCCAACACAAAATAGGTATCGTTTTAAAGCTTAGAAGCTCTTCTTTCCAATGCATGTAGACATTATGTCCAAAACTGAAAAAGTGCTTTGAAATTTGCAGATTTATCAGAAGTGATCTGTTTTTATAATTTATTTAAAAAATTGCACTCTGCATATAATTGTAATCAGTAAAAACATCAAACACATCAAATAGCCACATGTTGTTGGAAAGGACTCAAAGAGTAAAATTCAACCAGCCTATTGTTTTACCCACATATAAACAGGTGTTGCTCATATGCCACATTTTCAATTATAACTTCAAGAAAAATAAACAGAACATAAAATATCACACACTATCACTTAGCGGAGGTGATTATCTTTCAAACGAGCCCACACACAAAGTAATCGGAAACAAAGATCATTAGATAACCTACATGAAGCACAATGTGCACACAGCATGTGAATATCTGGCATCTTGTGGGGCTTTTCCACTGCATGGTACAACTCGACTCTGCTCGCTTTTTTGGGGTTTTTCACTGTGGATAGTATCTGGTACCTGATACTTTTTTAGTACCACCTCGGTCGAAGTTCCAAGCGAGCCGAGCTGATTTTAAATGTGACGTCAAAATCCTGCAGATCACTGATTGGTCAGGGAGAATCGTCACTACCAGTGTGACTTGATTTCCGACAGGCTAGTTTTAAAGTTAGCAACAGCGATAGCAGTATCATTTGTTCACGCGACTTTCGAATTGTGAAAAAAGAAATGGCTGTGCGCAAAACCATGACAAGGTCAATAAACGAGGTGCAGACGTTCCACTCGTTAGCGATGAGTGAAACTATAAAATCTCTCAGGAAGTGTCTCAGCTGTTGGCCGCACACAGCTACCACCGGACCTACCAACAGTGTAGGGAAAAGTACAAAAAACTGTGACTACAGAACCATCAAGGAAAAGTGGAAGTGGTTTGACCAAATGGACGCTATCTAAACCGCCGAGCAATGGGAGGGAGAGTGCCCTTGCGTTGATCCACAATGGAGGATGGTACATTTTGTTTCGTTAACTCTATACTCTGCTTGAAAGCTTCCCTTTATTTAGTTGACCAGCTACTGGAAGCTTCTAAAACAACCAGGCCAATTTAACTGTTGCACTTGTGTAAAATCACCATGCAACAACTGCTTTATGCAGCACAATGAGCTAGTAGCTAACAGCTAGTGGTCGTGTTATTGTTTTGGTCAGTTTGTGTCGGGTTTAAGATGATGTCACGGCAGTAGAGGCGGTGCAACTATAACGATCAGCCTTTAATCCCACCCACGTTTAGGTGGCACTAAACTGCAGTGGAAATGCAAGCTCAGAATGAAAAGCTAGTAGAGTTGAGGCGAATCGAACCATAACGTGCAGCGGAAAGTGCCTTTGCTTTTTGGCTACAAATATTTTAGCTTTCATGGATCTGATGACGACCTCGGAAATGTTGTAGTGTCATGAAGCTCACCAGTCGATTGGGTTCAGATTGCTCCAACCAGTGGTGATAGTCCTCCATATTTGGGCAGAGAGTCATGCAATCAATCACTCTTATTACACTTGGCCACCAGGAGATGGCGCCAAGTACATAACGCATACTTGATGACTCAATTGGCACAGAATGAAACTCATTCTGTGAATCTCATTACTATGTCTGCATGTTATGCAAACCTTTTAGCCATTGTTGTGTTTGCTTGTATAAGTAGTTCTTATGTACAATTATTATTTTATAATTGTTCGAGGAGGCTTGTACACTTGGAGACGTTTTCGGACAGTAGGATAAATTATTTTGTAATTACAGGTGACATGATTGGGAACAAAAGAAAAGCATTTTTTCTGAGCCACCTTATTTACACCCTGAGATTTATAATGTAAAATCAGAAAAATAAGAAAAACGTGATTTTTGCAGTTTTTATTTATTTATTTTTCGGCTGAGAGCCTCAGAATTTAGTATAATCTATATCATTAAAAAATGTAAAAAAAATTCTTCCAAATAATACCAAACACTTGACCCTCCTTGTTTTTTATTTATTTTTATTTTGGTTAAGCCGCTGAAACAGGAAACCTTTAAAAACACCCTCAGAACTTAAAGGGTTAATGACTAAAGCTTATTGACTTCATGGGTTCTTTAAATTGACCGTTGATAATACAGATTTTTCTCATCTCTTCAATTATCTAACATGTGTTGTTGTGTGTATCTGGTCAGAAGACCCTGCGGTTGAGGGTTTAGACATATCCAGACATCTACAGACTGAAGAGATACTGATCATTATGACTGTGCTACTAATGTGGGCAGGTAAACATCTCTAAGATGCTTTTCCTCAACCATTATGAATGTAAGTTAAAGTACACTGATGTGAATGCAACTGTAATACATCGTCAGCATTGTTACAATAATAGTACCATCTGTTGACCTTCAGAAAAAACAAGTTGAACTTTTCTCTTTTCAAAGTCGATTGTGATGTCCAGATGGAAGAAGGTGTTTTGTTTTAATTAAAGATATCTGATTGGTGTCCCTGTAATCAAATCGATCTCTTATCTCGTTGCAGCTGTGATTGCGCTCTTCTGTAAGCAGTACGATATCATCAAAGATAACGACTCCAACAACCACAGTAAAGAGAAAACCAAACCTCTGTCCGAGCAGAGTACACCAGAATACCATAATGGAGGCCTGTTGGGCAGCAAGGTAAAATCTTCCCCTTTGACGAACACTTTGATTATGTTCAGAATGGATTAATAACATACTGTTTAGTGCATAATGTGCAGAAAAGTGCGAGCCTGTGTCTGCATGCGTGGACGTTGTATTTTGGCTGAACTATACGCATTGTATAATTTAAATTAATTTAAAGCAGCTGAATACTGTTCAAAATACTCTAGACTGTCATTTAATGGTTAAACTTCTGCAGCATGTTTAACAGCATTAAACAGCATGGTGTCGATTTCCGGGAAGCGCTTCTATGGGCGTAGAGCCAACAAAAGTACCTCTGGTAAGAAACCTCTATCTTTGATTGTAAAGAGTAGCATCTCTAGTTTCATTTGATATGCTGCTTTAAAAGATTCATTCATTTTTCATGTATAAACGTGCTGATAAACATGATGTCCACAGATGTGGAAATTGGGACATTATTCCCTCAAAAGTTTTTTTAAAAAAAAATGAACGTCAACATAAACACATCTGTGGTCATTTTGCTTTATTTTAATATAGATTGTTAATATTTGATTTTGTTGTTATTGCACAATAAGGTTAAATTCATTAATATTAGTGAATGCATTTCTATATTTACTGTGCATTTTCACATTGAGAATCAATGGTTGTATCCAAAAGCTGGAAAATGTTGCTTTCAGAGACTTTATATGGAGTTAGGATGAAAATAAGTTGAATTTTGAACTCTTCTGAGACCAGTGCAGACAGACAGCACACTGGAGGTTAAGTCATTCACTAAATAGGGAGCAAGGGAGCATCCTATAGCTCTCCTATAACTGTTCTGAGACCAGTGCAGACAGACAGCACACTGGAGGTTAGGTCATTCACTAAATAGGAAGCAAGGGAGCATCCTATAGCTCTCTATGCTACTAAGTGCATTCAATGCAAACTTCCTATTAAAAGTTCAGTTTCAGGCTGCAGATGATGTTTGGATCACTCAACGTGTTTGGCACACATGTGACAATGATAATCAGTACATAGATTCACCATTCGACGATGCTGGCCATTACTTTGAACCTGAATAAATTATGCTAATTTCTGATGTAATGTCTGTAATGTCGCAAAAGCATGAATAACCAACAATTCTGGAAACATAATAACCTTGTGTTTCTCCCTTGCCATCTCCAAGACTACACTTCCCATAATTCCCGGCCCTCATCACTACCAGCTTCATTGTTTTAACCTGTACGTCATTATCCCTGTGTATTTAAACCCTGTCGTTTCACCATTCAGGGTCGGTTGTTAAATGTATATTTAAATGTAATGTTGTGTGTGTTTATGCCTGAGCCCGTCGTGGATGTTTTCTCGTGTTTATATCTTTTGTTTTCCCATCATGGATGTTTTGTTTGTTCCTGTGTTCTCAGTCGTTTGTCTTTATCAATTTTCAATAAAGCTGCATGTAGATTCTCACTCCTCGTCTGCCATTCGTAACACCGTCCTCCTCCTCGTCACATATCTATTTGCTGAACAATAAAAATGACACCCTTGATTTTTAAAAATCTTAATGAACCTTTTCTCGCTGGGCCATTGTTTTGTTATTTCCTATGTACTTTCAGTGTTACGAAAATAGAGCATCTTAATTATAAACTTTTTAAATAATCAAAATGTAGAATCAATAAAAATTGATACTGTTTTGCAGGATCAATGTTAAAGAAATATTTCACCCAAAAGTACAATTCCTGTCAACATTTCTCATCCTCAAGTCATTTCAAAGCGTTACTCCGTGGAACGCAAGGATGAGGGGTAAGGCAGGTCCAAAAGCATTTCACGAGTCCACTGATTCATGTAGTCCTGGAGCACATAAAGGTAAACGGATTTGGCGTGCTGTCCAAAAGCAAGAATAAGCTGAAAATATACGGAGACAATTTTGTTGGCGCTATGAAATATAAAGTTGGTGATCAGGGCTGGACTGGTAATCTGGCATACCGGGCATTTTCCTGGTGGGCTGAGGCACTTTGGGGCCGATCAGGGGCGGACTAGCCAGCGGGAGAACTGAGCAGGCCAGCGGGTCGGTCCGAATGGGCTGCGATAAGCTAAAATGTGCCGCCGCGTTATGCAGTACGGACCACAAAACGGCACCGCGAAGGACCCGCTCAAAAACGTTTTAGCCAGTCGCTATGTAAAATCCCGGGCCGATTTCTCTTCCCAGTCCAGCCCTGGTGGTGATGTGTTGGTGGAGGGATGCTGGAAGATTCGCCATCGGTGTGAAGGAAGCAGTCACTTATATGATATGATTGGCAGGCCTGGACGAACAAGCTCCTCCCAAACTTCCAATTGAAACTTCCTATGAAAGAAATGTCCAGAGTAATGTTGTAGCTATTCCAAACATGATCCTTTTTGTTATTAGTGTAGTGCAATGTCAGAATATATACTGCCTGATCATATACATCAGGTTGTTTCTAGATGAGGTTAATTTTGTCTTTCTAACCTGTAAACTTTCTATCTCCCCTTTAATAGTTCCAATAGACATCATCTTCTGTTAGCATCATCAACAGATCTGTCGACGGATATCAACTCTTTATTTGATATTCTTGACAAGCGTCAAAGACAATAGTATCTTGGACTTCCTCTCGAATTGGGAATCATGAATCAGTATACGGGTATTCCGTGGAATATTCCAATAAAGCACGCTGAACATGCTGTACCTCTTCTTCAATGACAAGGAACTCTACGGCCGGTCACAAGAGGAGATTTCGGTGCTACGAATGTTGTGAAGTTCACAGTGGAGATCTGTGCGAATGGTTTTGTTTTGTGTATGTGTTACCATGAAAAAGTGACCACAGGAGCGGCTTAATATTATGCATTATTCATTTCTCACTGCAATGAACTGTAGAGGAACTGTTTGTGTTTGATTTAACTGTATTAATGCTGTGTTACTAAATCGTTCCATTTTAGAGATTATTGACTTGTTTTATGGGGTTTCCTTAAACAATAAAGTATTAGTATGATAAACGTGTATATTAAGAGGTTAATTGAATCATACGTCTACACTGATATTGTAGTGTGCATAGTAAAAATAATAACAACGTTATTATAATTTTTACTTTGTTTGCTAATTCAGTAAATAGTAAATATGGTTCACGCAGTTGTAGTTGAGGCATTACGTAACTAATGTAGTTTAAATACTGTATTTTAATGTGGAGTTTAGAAGCAGTTTAACTCTTAAACACATTCTTCCGGTGTTTAGAGACCCGGGACCTCATTCCACCCCCTGTACCTCATCCATTTTTTGGAGTTGTGCCCACACCTCTATAGTATTCCTCAATATATCTCGTATAAATAGTGCAACACAAAAAAATGACAAAATTGCTAAAATAAATATATATATATTTTTATAATGGTCTATTTAAGTTTACTATCACAGGATATCTATTTCTTTATTTATTACAAGAAAAATGTGCATTATATTCATACAAATAAACACTATATCACAATGAATTACCAACAAGGGTGAATTATCAGTATCCATATGCGTGTACACTTACATATTATGCATAATTGTTTAATAATAATTATGTAGTGCTTTTTTAGGTGCTCAAAGTGCTTTATGTAGTATAGGGGGAGTCTCCTCAACCACCACCAGTGTGCAGCATCCACATGGATGATGCGACGGCAGCCATAGTGCACCAGTACACTCACCACACACCAGCTATTGGTGGAGAGGAGAGAGTAGAGTGATACAGCCAATTAGGGGATTGGGATTATTAGGAGGCCATGGTTGAGAAGGGCCAAATCGGGAAATTTGGTCAGGACACCGGGGTTACACCCCTACTCTTTTTGAGAAGTGTCCTGGGATTGTTAATGACCACAGAGAGTCAGGACCACGGTTTAACGTCCCATCTGAAGGACAGTGCCTTTTTACAGTATAGTGACCCTCTGACTATACTGGGGCATTAGGACCTACACAGACCACAGGGTGAGCACCCCCTGCTGGCCTCACTAACACCTCTTCCAGCAGCAACATTAGTTTTTTCGGCCATGCTATTTCTTACTCAAGGTGGCGCTGTTGTTTCAGTGATTGACTTGATTTACATTTGACATTGCTAACATTGAAGTAAACTATAGCAAGTTTAACACATGAACAGTATGATATGACTATTTTGTGTGTACTAATGAAATAATGTAAGTTGTGCATCTATTTAGACTCAGTAAGTGCCTGAGAAAATACATATGTGCAATGCATTAGGTGTCGATTACGTGTCGCTCAATATGTGTTTGACGGCCAGATGCATCTCATGAAATTTCAGTGTGAAAGTAATGAATCCTGTTCTTGATTTGCTGCATTATCTCTTTGATTTATAAAAAAAATTAGAACCATCAAAATATATTTTATTTTATTATTTTTTAGTTGTCTTGAAAAAGTTTTTGAAATGTTACACTATCTGGGCATTTTTTAAAACCCATTTTTGATAGATATAAGTTTTGGGTTCTCTAAAGACCTGAATATGGAAGAGTGTTTGGGAAAATTACCATGCATTTAAGGCCTAATATCTGTAGTTTAATAATGTTCTTATTCTCAATCCTACTGTACAATAAATGGGAAACGTGAACCTTGTCTGTTGGTTATTTCAGAAATTGAAAAAAAAAAAAATTATTATCATTATTTTGCCTTCAAAATCATTTTTCTTTTTTTAGTGAAGACAAATTAATATCTGAACTTTTTTTAGGCCAACATCTCTGAATTGCCCAACAATATGTTTTCATATGTTTATGCATATTATTATTATCATTATATATATATATATATATATATATATATATATATATATATATTTCTTAGAAGAAATTAGTCTATACACTAAATGTATCCTGTTTTTAAGATTTTAATTACATGACAAATTTCCTTCAAATTAAAATGCCTAACCTGTAACAAAGTTAAATTAATAAAAAAATAATTAATTAATTTTGTTAATGATTACTTAGTTCAACTGAATGGAAATTTGCTTTGAAATTGAAATGTGTAAATCCTGAAAATATTTTATTATTGTAAATTCTATTACTGTAAATTGTTGAACACATTACACTATTGATACTGTTAATTATGACCAGTGTTGGGCGTACAGTTACAAAGTAATTAGTTACTGTAATCTAATTACTTTTAAGTCAAAAATAGTGTAATGCATTACATTTAAAATTATTGTAATCATATCCATACAGTTACTGACTTTCAATTAATTTAAATACTTTTATGTACATTATAGGGTTGTGCTTATTTTTTCTGTATTATTTATGTATTAATACATGAATTATGGCGCCTTAACAAGTCGTTGTGAAGGAGAAATGTGAGGTGCTGAGTGTATGACAAAGTGTGTAACAATGATGGAAGAAATATAGAAATTATTTTGAATTTGTTAGGAAAGTGCACTTAAATGTAAAGAAATAAGTAATGTGATTATTTTTTCAATTAAGTAATTACTAAAGCAATCTGATTACAATTTGAGTGATTAACGAGAGACGATTGGTGCAGTACTCCGACTGTCCACACGGTGTCGCTGTTGCACACTGACCTCATTGAATCACTTCCTGAGCTCCATCCCACCATAACAACTCCAGCTGCAGTGAAACTTAAACACTTACTTCAACAACAACACATGGAGACAGTGTACAGGAATATCCATCCATATGGATAAATGATTCCTCATGGATAGATGCTGATATCCCCGCTGCTGGCTGTCCGGCGGTTATAAACACTGGACTTTTCTATTATTTTGCATGTTTTGTGGCCGGTCATGCTAGTTAGCTTCGACTGATAACAAGAGAAACACAAATTAACCAGCTAAATATCTTTAATTGTTATCGATGTGGATTTATAACAAGCAACATAATTCGTTTTTGCGATGGGAACGTCATATAAAAGTATATGACAGCGTGTCGGCAGTTTTTAATTTATATTTGATCAATAGTTTAATATTAGCTCATGCTAACAGCATTAATATCAGGAGTTTCCTGTTTTTTGTTTTGGATCGTTGGATATGATTTTTATGGATATAAATCATTACAGATGTTTAATTCGGTGTTTATAAGTGGTTTGAGGAGCTCTTTGTTCGGAAGAGGAAGATGATGAGGAAGATGATGATGATGAAGATCAGCTCAACAGGGAACTGCTGATTATAAACAGACACATTTAGAAAAATGCCCAGGAGAAAACAGTCCAATCCACAACCTGTCAAATGTAAGTATGGATTTTTATTTGACTTTATTTCCACTGCTTATTTCCTTTAAAACACAGTTTGAGAGTATTCTTGGGATTTGCCTGTGATATTCATTTATTTCAATGCTGAGATATGTGTTATTGTGTTTATTACATTATCATTAAAAGATAAACCCAGGTTATTTGATGGGTTTTGCCGGACAGAGTTTTTGAAAGTTTCTGAAAATGTCTTTCCTTCCCAAATTAGACCCAGAATATTAGGGATTATTCTTTGACTTAAAATACATACATCTCTGGAAAAAATGAAGAGACCACTGCAAAATTACAAGTTTCTCTGGATTTACTATTTATAGGAGTGTGTTTGAGTAAAATGAACATTTTTGTTTTATTCTATAAAGTACTGATAATATTTCTCCCAAATTCCAAATAAAAATATTTTCATTTAGAGCATTTATTTGCAGAAAATGACACTGTCAAAATAACAAAAAAATATGTAATGCTTTCAGACCTCAAGTAATGCAAAGAAAACAAGTTCATATTCATTTATAATCAACACAATACTAATGTTTGAACTTCGGAAGAGTTTATAAATCAATATTTGGTGGAATAGCTTTCATGCATCTTGGCATGCTCTCTGCCAGTCTTTCACATGGCTGTTGGGTGACTTTATGCCACTCCTGGTGCAAAGATTCAAGCATCTCCACATTGTTTGATGCTTGTGGCCATCCATCTTCCTCTTGATCACACTCCAGAGGTTTTCAATGGGGGTTCAGGTCTGGAGATTGGGCTGGCCATGACAGGGTCTTGATCCGGTGCTCCTCCATCCACACCTTGATTGACCTGGCTGTGTGGCATGGAGCATTGTCCTGCTGGAAAAACCAATCCTCAGAGTTGGGGAACATTGTCAGAGCAGAAGGAAACAACTTTTCTTCCAGGGTAAACGGTCTGCACTTATATAGCTCCTTTTGTAACCTTAGAGGTTACCAAAACGCTTTACACTGTGTCACATTCACACTCACACTCATACACCAATGGCGGTAGAGCTGCCATGCAAGGTGCCAGCCTGCCATTGGAAGCAACATGGGGTTCAGTGTCTTGCCCAAGGACACTTCGGCATGTGGAGTCGTGTGGGCCGGGAATCAAACCGCCATTCCTGCGATTAGCGGCCGACCCGCTCTACTACCTGAGCCAAGGGTAACCTTGTACTTTGCTTGATTCATGCGTTCTTCACAAAGACGAATCCACACAATTGCAGCCTTGCTGAAGCATCCCCAGATCATCACCGATCCTCCACCAAATTTCACAGTCGGTGTGATGCATTGTGGCTTGTAGGCCTCTCCAGGTCTCCGTCTAACCATTAGACAACCAGGTGGAGGATCGGTGATGATCTGGATAAACACTGCACTTTTTTTTTTGTTATTTTGACAGTTGTCATTTTCTGCAAATAAATGCTGTAAATGCCAATATTTTTATTTGGGAGAAATGTTGTCAGTACTTTATAGAATAAAACAAAAATCTTCATTGTACTCAAACACATACCTATAAATAGTAAATCTAGAGAAATTGATCATTTTGCAGTCGTCTCTTAATTTTTTCCAGAGCTGCATATATAAAACAGTTTTAAAAAAATGCATAAATTCTGATTTCTGAAAGTGTGCAAGGACTGTTAAAATCCGCCACTTCTCTGTTGTTTAAGGGAAATTTGGTAAAAAAAAAAATTGGCCGAATACTTGGTCCATCCATTTTTATTGAGGCCCACCCAAAAGTAATTTTCTGGCTACTCCCTTGGTTACATGCCTCTAATCTCACTACAAAGCAAGATAGACTTCCTCCTCTTCTGTTGTCATTCTTTCCTAACTCTGTTTCCTCTGGACAGACCCTCGTTCCTGCCGCGGGGCTCGGGTTGACTCATCTCTGACCTGGCTTTGCATTTATCTGGATTCTCTCCACTGTTCCTTCCTCATTCATTCACTCCTGTTTTGTTCTTTTCCTTCTCTGAGAGCTCACAGATCATCTGTAGTGTTAACTGTATAACTCTGCTCATCACTGGCTGATCCCTGTTCAAATGACGAGCATAATTATTCAGATTAACTACTTTTGAGGTGTTTATTATGGCATTACTATTAACATTTCTCATACTTAGGATGATTTAAACAAACCTACCAGTCATCAGATGTTTTGATAAGCATATTAAGGACATATCGTAAAATATGTGCGATTGTATGACTGTAATATTGTTCTATTGGGTTCACAGTTGGTGCTGAAGATGGTGTTACGGCTGGCGATCAGGAAAACCTGGTCTTGGAGAGCGATTTCCTCCTTGAACAAGACCTGGGCTTTGGAGAAAATGACTATAGGATCGTCGGTTTTGAAAGGGATACAGGTTAGTGGATTTGAATTAAAGCATAGTTGCATGAATGTAAATATTAGAGATGTCCCGATATCATTTTTTGAGTACCGATACTTTAAAAATTTTGGTGTTCGCCAATACCAAGTCTGATACCTGTTTTTTTGTTTTATTTTTTCTTGATTAAATATCAACAGTTTTACCATCAAAATGGTGCTTAAATAAAAACATGCAGTATAACAATTAATTCTCAACATATTATTGTATTATTTTTGTCAAATAAAGTGCTTTTATACTGACCCTCACAGCACCATCCAAAATACAACATTTGAGTTATTTTTATAAAATAAAGTGCTGCATAACAGAGCATCATAGATGTGAAATATTGCTTAAATTTAATACAATTACTACAGATGCATTATTAGTAGTTGTAGTATTACAGTGAATATTACATAACTATACAGTGTTGTTATGACGGTAGCTTCTCAGTCAGGAAAAGCCAGTTGCTACATTATTCAAAGTGACTATTAAACCCCAAAAGACTGTTTAATTACATACATATATAGTCTGTATGTGCCACACACTTCAAAGAGTTTGTGCTCTGTTCGTCTGCTACAAACAGAGCGTACAATGCTCATCATGATGGTGTTTTCCGTGTATGAACGCTTTGTGTCTTTATGTCAGCACAATACAGGCTCCACACATACATAAACACTCACATTTGAAGCACGCAGCACATGCAAACTATATATTTATATCATTAAATAGCAGCTTTTGTGGTTAAATAATCTCACTGGGACATAATGTGATTTTAATTTGTGTGCTGAATGTTTACGCCATTGTTACATCATGTTAATGCCATGCTTGCGTCACATGGTATCAGTGTTTGGTATCATTTTTACGAGCACTAGAACAAGTACATGAGTGCTGTTTCGGACCCGATACCAGTATCAGAACATCCCTAGTAAATATAAAGTAGATCTTTACACTAATAAGTTAAGGCTCTTTGCAGGTGTTCTTGATCTACTGGGGTTCACGTTAACTGGGGATATGCACCTGAATAATTTTACTTGCATTTTCAGCAGATTCGTTCAATGTGAATTGCCAAGGAGCCAAGAAAGGCGTTTTACACCTCATAAAAAAATGTTGGTATCATTATGAACCCTCTTTGCATGATCGATATCTGTTCCAATGAATTTGACACAGTTTAAGAGCGATTACAACATGGTTGCCCATGTTGACGTGGGACGTTGGTATGAATGGGAACTGGCGATTGCACTTGTCAGAGTAGTGAATCGCATGTGGAAGTCTTATTCGCAAAACTGAAGCATCATAGGCTTATATGTGTCAACAACAGGCATATACTCTTAAATAAATTTTCATTAAAACAATGGCTTGATAAAGCTGATAAAACAATTGTTAATGTTCACATAGATGGTCTGTTGGTTTGACAATTTTAAAAAGCCTGTAAACTTTAGAAAATGTCAGTGTAGTATACTGTAATTACTGGCTGTTAGATTCAGGTGCAATGTTGATTGGTTTATTTAAAACAATATAATAAACCATGTCTGTGTATGTGATTCACAAAATTGGTTTCAATAGACCCGTTAAAATACATCATCATCTGCAGCAAAGCTTCAAATTTTGTCCTAATTGATCAGGATTTGAACATTGGTCGCTATGTTTACAGCCAATATGACTTACCACTGGACCAGTGTCCCATCTATAAGTATTCACTCACTTTGAAAGTATATTATTGACAGATATCAGCATATGATGCTTTAGTGTCGCAAATGAAAGAATTCAACATGCGATTTACTGCTCTGACAAAAGTAACCGCCAGTTCCCATTCAAACCAATGTCCCACGTTAACATGGGCAACCATGTTTCCTGTATAAATATCTTGTGTAAACATACCATAACTTAATGATTAGTGTATAAGGCATAGCAAACAGTCGGCTGGTTGTTGTTGTGACTCTAGTATCACCCTGAAAGAGTTTATTTTGCGATTCTGACTGGAGGCTATGGAGTCTCCAGAAACACTGATTTAAAGCAATAGTTCACCCAAAAATTGTAATTCTCTCATCATGTACTCGCCCTCATGCCATCTCATATGTGTGTGACTTTCTTTCTTCTGCTGAACACAAACAAAGATTTTTAGATGAATATCTCAGCTCTGTAGGACCATACAATGCAAGTCAACAAGGTCTAAAAGTCATCCATAAAACTCCAGTGGTTTAATCCATGACTTTAGAAACGATATGATAGATGTGGGTGAGAAATAGATCAATATTTAAGTCCTTTTTTTTTACTATAAATATCCAACTAATAAATAGCCTCATATTTCTGATGTAATTACACTGAAAATTACTTGTTAAAAGAACTGCATGAAGTTTTGCAGTTACAAATTCTGCATTTTCCATTTAGATTTTTCTGGATTTCATGTTATGTTTTAATTAAATTTAATTATCAAAACCGTTTTTAATCAAATTAATACATACAGGTTTAATTAAAATATAATTAATTGCCAAAAAAAAAATAGCTATTTTATTTTTGGTCAAATAAAAATGCAGCACAAACCAACTTCCAATTATTAAACATTGAAAACATGAAAACGTTAATTAAAAAAAAATCTGATTACCTGTGCCACAAGGCTAATACTGACAAATTACAGCATGCTGATATTCAGTGCACTTCCTTTTGTAATATCACTTCCATATAATAATAATTACATCATAATAAAACAAACATTTAATATTAAATTGTAGGTATTAGTAGTATTATTGCTGCTACTTTGAATATTACATTTGTTTTACTGTAGTAAAATGAATTTGTCTTAATGTCTTCTATTTCACACACCCAGTTGAACATAGCTTTTAGTTTGGCAATTTTTTTTATTTTTATGGACCTTTGAGTTTTTCCTGTTTTTGACCGTAGATGACAGAAAGAAGAGCGCGACACCTTTCGTCCATTCTGAAGCGTGCAGTGCACGCAGACTGTATATTTATAATTAAATGATGTTCTTTGCTGTTGAATAATCACACTTGGCCATTTCAAGATTTTAATTGGATTAATTGTCATTGATTTCATCCAAACAATTGTCACATACCATAACATTTTGCTAATAGCTGCCACGTAGTGTAGTCAAGTTCCGAAATTGGCAACAAGATGATATCGTACCATTTAAAATTTTTGGGTGTCGCAATGTTTCATTAGTACTGGTATTCCGTGCACACTGTTGTGCATATCACCACCTACTGGGCAGGAGGGATAAAAAAGGAAAATATTAAATAAATCATATTTGTACAACAGCTCAGGATGTTGCAATATGCATGAAGAAATACAATTGTCAAAAAAATACACGTATAGGAGGGCTATGTGGAAAAAAGGACCTAAATATTGATCTGTTTTTCACCAACACCTATCATATTACTTCTGAAGACATGGATTTAACAAGTGGAGTTGTATGGATGACTTTTAGACCCTGTTGACTTGCATTGTATGGACCTACAGAGCTGAGATATTCTTCAAAAAATCTTTATTTGTGTTCAGCTTAAGAAAAAAAGCACGTCTGGGATGGCATGAAGGTGTGTAAATGATGAGATAATTTTCATTTTAGGGGTGAACTGTTTCTTTAAGTCCTGATGAACTTGTTGCTGTTTAGTCTGACCGCTTATTAATTGTCAAATAATGCCTTCAATGTAGATATTCTAATGCGTTATTCCTAAATAGACTCAGTCGCTGCTGATATGGGGATGCCGGCGTACAGCTTCAGCGATGAGGACTGTTCAGGCTACAACCGCCTCGGCATGGAGAGCGATTTCGAGGACCCTCGAGACACGGAGAGCGAGCGTGAAGAGATAAGCCCAGGTGCTGCCTTCACCCACTACCTCTCCTGTAGGCAGTGCGGCCAGCTCCTGGGGGACCCCTTGAGCGGGGCCCTGGATCTCACCGGCCTGTACTGCCTCCAGTGTGGGGCCGAGGGAGGAGACGCAGACCGCCAAGATAGACCTTTAGAAGAGGCCCACCCCACTGATACCACTCAAGGAAAAGCCAATCGAGGCAGATCAACGTCGAATGGAAACGCTTGTAAGACCTACTCGTGCAAACTGTGCAGTTTCACCTCGCGCTACTCCAATCACTTGAAACGGCACATGAAAACACACAACGGCGAGAAACCGTACCAGTGCCCGCACTGTGCGTATGCCTCCGCTCAGCTGGTCAACCTGCAGCGGCATGTGCGCACACACACGGGCGAGAAGCCGTACAAATGCGAGTTCTGCACGTTTGCATGCAATTCCCTGGGTAACCTGAAGAGGCACCAGCGCATGCACACTCAAGAGAAATCACTCAACTGCAGTCAGTGCGACTTCCGCGCGACCAGCAGCCACTCGCTGAAGAAACACACCGTGAGCCACAAGCTGAAGAAATCGACAGACTTAACAGAAGGTATTTGATTAAACATTTTTAAGTCACCATTTTTAATACATGTTTCAGGTCTTATTGTGCAAATTTATTATAAGAAAAAAAAAGTTTGTCTTTTTGATTTCATCAAAATATTGACCTTTCATACCTTTCCATGAAAAAAATCGCTTACAGCAACTTTAACTATTGCATACTGCATGCTAAATGCATGTTAGTTAATGTAATGAAAGATACAGCTATAATGGCAAATGGCAATAAAGGAAGAAACATCAGAAACATCCGGTTTTCCACCAAAACGTCAAAATAAAAGCTCCATATAACTTGATGTGCGAAATTAAACAATACAAATGCAACAAAAATATGCTACTTCTGAATAGTAAAATGTAATATTCAATGTTGCAGTAGTAGTAATAAAAATAATGATAATAAAATATTAGGGATGGGACAATATATTGAATTTCTATATATTGTGAGCTTAAAAAATGTACAAATCCTTATCAAACTAATATTTCGATATTTCAAAATTTGCATAAATGACCTGTCAATCATCATAATCTCGCTATTGCTTGATTTTACCCATACTGCACTATTTTCTACACTGTTTACAGGTTCACACAAGCTCCCTAAAGTGCTTGAATTTCGCTTTTAGAAATGTAAGTACTGGAATACCTGGAAAATCAGGTATTCCATAAGTGTTTGAGATTAAAGCGGATCGTTTCCTCCGTGTAATGTGCGTCCATCAAATATGAGGTGACTCCACTTTCATTGAATATTGTGTCTTAATATCCTTTCTGTCCTTTTATGGTCAGACAAAAAAGTACAAATAAATATTAACTTTAATCTCACACAGCAGGGATGCGCTAAAGACACCCAGAGATTCTCGTTGATGCAGGGCTCCAGACTAAAACAACTACTTTTACTGAAACATTGAGGAGCCAAATGGCTGTTTTTAGTCGCCAAATAACAGAACTGCTCAATTTAGATTGCTGGTCAGAAACAAGATAGAAAGCAGAAGAAAAGGAAGACATTAACAGACGAGTCTATAATGTCGATGAGTCATCATTGTGTAATTAGATAAAATACGATTGTTAATCATGTTTAATGATGTGAATAAGTAATTAAAAAATGATTGTATTAATAACCTGAGTGCAAAGAGCGCAAATTGAATGAAATCCCAGGTGCAGTTTATTGTGCTACTCCAATCCAAATTTTAATTATAAAGAAACCACAAATACACATGGGACTCTTATTTTGAAATGTCTGCACACCCAGTTGTGAGCTCACTGACGGCTGATTCGCTGAGAAAGAGAATCTGATTCAAACTGCTAACCTGAGCTCCTGAGTTCAAACCCTCAGTTCATGAAACAGACCCGGTTCAGAAGAGTCATTTGTTCACGACTCTCTCACGCTGGGTTTGTTGTTGCGTCAAATGTTATTAAACGTACAGATTTCATAGGGGCCTACTTACCGTACCGTCAAAAACCCTTCACAATCCGCTGCAAACTCTCAATCAGGTCTGGCTTCATTCTGGTATGAAACAGCCACTTTTTCACAATCTAATCAATTCCCAGTGAATAAAAGTCCCGCCCAACATTTTTAGCATTTTAGGTTTGTGAATAGCCACTGTTTAACTGCAGTTTCTAACTTTTTCCCCAGTTTTCTTTATTAAATTAATTAAATAATTAGCACTAAAAAGAAATGCAGATTCCCAGAGAATACTGGAAATGTCCAACCTGGTCCCATAGAATCATTTTATTAAACCTATATTTTTGCTAAATAATCTTTACGTGGCTCGTTGTATGTCTTGACGCTGTTTCCTGGTGAATGAACACTTGAAGTGCTACAACAACAATGTTCACATAAATCACAAGTAAAACGGCGGATTATCAGTTCATAAACACTTACTTTTTCCCTGTTCCTCCCACAATGCTATCTTGACATGTAAACACTTACTATAGCGCATGACTTATTTTAACATTTGCACTTCACAACCAACTACATTTACAAGCTTGTTCGAGTGTGATTTAAATTGTGCCGTAGCGCTTGATGTAAAGGAGCGGGCTACGAGTCCTGAAGATCACGCAAGTCAACACGTGAGCTGAAAGTGTCGTTGAAGCACCACAAAATGACACGGTTGTGTTTTTTATCTCACATTTGCTGTTTATGTCACTATCGGTTAGGTTTAGGGTATGGAGGTCGGTTTTGTTGATTTAAAACTCGATAGAGCATTTTTAAAAACTCACTTTTAGAGCCACATAGTGGACATTTCACCTCAGAACTGCCGTGATAGTTGTCATAAAGCCCCGTATCATTATTTACATTAGATCGGGCTGGAAATATCTCTGGTAGCCTGATGTTGTTTAGATATTTCTAAGTTAACAAAGAAACACTTATTCCTATCAGAGCTGTGGATTGCTTGCTGTCATTTCCTCTTGGTACTTTGAGTCCTTCATGTTGCAAACCAAAAAAGGAAGTGGAGGGTAGCATAAAGGGAAGTAGAAACTGTTGGGTTCCTAAAACTGATTTCCCTTTAAAGAGGAAGAGAGCATGTGCTTCACATTTTTTTTTTTTTCTTTGTCTTTTAGAGTCTTTAGTTTCTGGCCTTACTTTGCACATCAACACTGACCCTGACCTCCTCCAAAACTACGACACCCTGCGAGCGGATTGCCACCCCACCACCCTGCTGGACACGGAGGGCATGGCCCAAGAGTCAGACCCTTTGCCCGAGCTGCTGTTCCCCTTCACGTGTCGGGTTTGTGGCCTTGTGCTAGAGGACGAGGAGGGGGCTGCGGCGCAAATCTGCAACAAATGCGCAGTCGACATGCTGTCAAAAACCTCCTCCAACAGTTTGGAAAAAGACGACAAGCTGTACTCCTGTACCACGTGTCCGTTCGTCACGCAGTACCCCAACCATCTCGCCCGGCACATGAAGACACACAGCGGCGAAAAACCCTACAAGTGCCCGCAATGCAACTACGCGTCCGCCCACTTCGACAACCTCAAACGGCACCACCGCGTGCACACGGGAGAAAAGCCGTACAAATGCCGGGTGTGCGACTACGCTTGCGGCAATTTGGCGAATCTGAAACGGCACGAGCGCATCCACTCAGGTGCGAAACCGTTCCAGTGCACCGTGTGCAGTTACAGCTGCAACCAGAGTATGAACTTGAAACGCCACATGCTGCGGCACACTGGCGAGAAGCCCTTCAAGTGCCAGGATTGCGGTTACACAACAGGCCACTGGGACAATTACAAACGGCACCAAAAGAAGCACGGCCACTCGGCGGAAGGGTGGATCAAAATGCAGCTGGCAGAGAAAGAGGAAGAAGAGGAGGAAGGAGAGATGTAGTTCGATGTCTAACTCCAGTTGCCTTATTATTATCTGAGAAATCCATATGGCAAACCACATTGGGTTCTGTAAAGTTTTATTGTATACCACTGTTTACAGCAGCTGTTATCATTATAAAAGTCATCTCAAATGAATCTCATAGAGACAAATTATGCACCTATGGGTGAATCTCACAAAAGCATGTCCAGGTTACATTTCACCCCCAAATCAAAAGTTTATATTAGATTATATTTTGCATAAATAAAATGAAGCTAGATCCGTTCAGATGGTGACTATTTTTATAACAATTTCCACATTTCCCACAAACGTTTTACATTTGAGGTCTGATTTTGTGTTATTCTCACTAGATTTATAATATACTCCAATATAATATTATTTTTACTGTTTTACTGTAATACAAGGATTTTCTTTTTACGTTAGCATAATATTTTTTTAGACAGATTAGAGTAATGACAATGAACTTTTTACATTATAGTAATATGAATTTGGGTGAAAATTAGCTTATTTTTTGACTGTTAAGCACATTTTCTCCACAAATTCTCATAATTGGACATTTTTTTCATTCCTGTACTGAGATACATTATTTTTATTATATTAAAACAGAATAAATTAAAGGTAGTACAACAAATAGGATCATAAAATATTTTGAATTAAAAAAAAAAAAGACACAATTTAAGTTTTTTTTTTTTTTTTTTCCTGATACAATAATTAGAATTAGATTTTTTTACGTTATAGTAATACAAATTGTGGGGCAAATATGACAATTAGGCACTTTTCCATAAAGAATTCTCATAATTGGGATGTGTCTGGAAGTTTTGAGTCATTTTTTTGGTAATTCCTATTAAATTCAATTGCAAAAAATAAATAAATAATAATATGAATAAAACTGCTGTAATACAATTATTATATATATATACACTACCGTTCAAAAGTTTGGGGTCACTTACTCATTCTTTATTTATTTATTTATTTATTTCACATTTTAGAATAATAGTAGTCAGCAAAACTATGGAATAATAGAAATGGAAATATGGGAATTATTTTGTGACCAAAAAAATCCAAAATAAATCCAAAACTATGTAATATTTTAGCATCTTCAAAGTAGTCACCCTTTGCCTAGATTTTGCAGACATGTACTCGTGACATTTTCTCAACCAACTTCTTGAGGAATCACCCCGGGATGCTTTTTAAACAGTATTGAAGGAGTTCCCATCTATGTTGGGCACTTATTGGCTTCTTTTCTTCATATTTTGATCCAAGTCATCCATTTCAAAAACTTTTTTTTAGGAAATTTTAGATTTGTAATTAAATAAATGTATATGTTTTGGCAGAATAATATTTTGTCTACAAAGTTAATTTCAAACTTTTAAGCATACACCTTCAGATCAAAATTTTTAAGATCATGAGAAACATTTCAGACAAGTGACCCCAAACTTTTGAACGGTAGTGTATATATATATATATATATATATATATATATATATATATATATATATATATATATATATTTTAATTAGCACAAATGAAAGGCAGAACAACAAATACTACCATGAAATACATCACAATTCAATTTTTTATTTTTTTTAAATTTTTTGTATTTTTTACGGACTACAGTAATGACAATGAGATTGTTATTACATTATAATAATTAGAATTTGGGTGAAAATTTGCTTATTTTATGACTGTTTAGCACATTTTCAGAATGTCAGAACATTGTGGTATTCCTGTAATATTTTGCCAAATAATTAGTGGAATACAATATTTTTAAGCAAATTAATCTGAATAAAGGCAGTACAACAAATACTATCAGAATATACTTCACAATTTAAATAATTTATCTTTATTATAATTTTTTAATCACAGTAATGAGAATTAGATTTTTTCCATATGCTTACTTTGACAATTAAGCACTTTTCCACAAAACATTCCCATAATCGGGATGTCTGTATGTTTTGATTCAGTTTATTATAATTCCTATTCAATTGCAAAAGCAAATCGGCATAAAGGCAATACAAGAAATACTACCATGAAATACTTCACAATTTTTGTATTTTTTATAATGATAATAATTTACGGGAAATGTGCTTGCTTAATGACAATTAATCGTATTTTCCCCACAAATTAATTAAACCAAAATGTGTCCGGATATTTTAAAGCAGTTATTTGTAATTATAAAAAAAAATTACTGTAATACAATTATCCCAAAAATCAGCATAAATGAAAGATATTTACAATAAATACTATATATAAAATATTTTTTATATATAGTATTTATTGTAATATCTTTCATTTATGCTGATTTTTTTAAAGTCATAAAGCAACCACTGTACTGTAAAAACATATATATATATATGAGTCATACACTTTATGACTTTTAAGCACATGTTCCCCACATATATTCTCATTATCGAAGTGATTTGGGACATTTTTTATTTTTTTTTAATTGTATGATTCATATTATATATATATATATATATATATATATATATATATATATATATATATATATAAAAAGTACTGCAATACAATGTTTTTTATTTAAAGTGGTGTGAATATTAGGTTTTACAACAAATACTAGTATGGTTTATAAATACTTTTCAGTTTAAATAATAGATCATTTTTTGGCATAACATTAATGAGAACAAGATAATTCGTGCAATGAGAATTGTAGGAGGGAAATGTGCTGAAATAATGCCAAAAATATGCTCAATTTCTTTCTTTTTTTGACTTGGGGGTGAAATATCACTTGGAAATGTTCTAGAAAGTTGAAATTCACTCCTCTGCTGTCATGGGATCTCATTGATTTTCTGAATGAAAGAGAAAACTGCAATAAATTCAATGAATCGTCCTTGTCCAGGCTGACACAGCAGCTATAGTTGTTTTTTTGTTCTGTATGCTTAGAGATTGATTACACTGAACATGTCTGCTGGCTGCTATGTTAACTTATGCACAATATCTCAATGATGTTGCCTTTTATTGGGGAGGTGATGTGCCTCGTTCCCTCAATAACTAAATGGGAATTTCCGGGTGCCACTGTAAAATGCTGCACTGATACAGGGGTCTCGTTTGCTCCCAGCACACTTACTGTTTATCCAGGGCATTATTGAGGGGAAATTATAGGTGAATCTTAATGTAATTATAACTTTAAATGGTCAAATACATGTCCGGGTTATATTTCAGCCCAAAATAATTTTGCATTGAGATAATGAAGCCTGTCTATAGGACCTTTATGATATTTTTATGAAAATTATCAATGCAATGAAAAATCCACTGCAACAGTCCAGACATCATGATTTTTTTTTTTTTATGTTATTACAGTAATACGATTTTTTTTTCTCGCTTAATATTATGATGGAGAGAATGCGGGGTTAAAATGCTCATTTGTCATGAAAATAGTGGCCTAAAAAAAACGTAATTTTCATTATGCAAAATCTATTTTCGTAATTCTCTCTCATGTTTGGGGTGAAATATGACCTGCTGATGTCATGAGATTCACCCTTATGTGGTGTGTGTGTGTGTGCGTGTGCGTGCATGCGAGTGTCTACTGTGAAATGTTCTCCTTGAAAATGTAACCTCACACCACATGTTTGTTTGTGTGAAGAATACTATTTTGGTTCTCTTTCAGATGTGCAAATCCGGTTCATGAGAAAAAGGTAGACCGGGACCACACTTTGAAATTAGACTCTTTATTAAAACAGACGTGAGCGGTGTGTTTCAAGAGCATTTTTTGTTAATAGATCACATTAAAAAAGAAACGTATCATTGTACACATTGTTGTTTTGATACTGATTGGTCAGATTTAATTCTGTTACACAGAACTGGCACAGTCCCTTCTGTCATATAAACTTCAAGAACATCGAGTTCAGTGCAATCAGGGAATAAATCAGTTACATGCACGGCACTGAACTGCATGATATTTGGTTTGGCATATGATGTACTATGATTATTTATGTACTGTATTGTTTTGTTTTGTGGGTTTCATCAGCTTTCTGATATTTGTACACAAATTGTTGAACTGTCAAGTGGCCTTTGGTTTTCATAATAAAGATGTTTTTAGCCTTTTTATTAAAAGACAGATTATTCTCGAGACAACAGATGGTTGAATTTTATATGCAAAAAAAATCATTTTAAGATTCACGCATTTCAGTTCAAACATAAATGATGTCATAATTAATAGGCTATTCTTTCATTCAATAAAAATGAATTATTTTAAGTTTAATTTAATGTAGTTAAAAATTGCACAATTCAATTTGATTTCGTTTTGTTATGAAAATCAAGTGTGAAAATCTTAAAAATATGCACGCACACATACACACACACACACACACAAAATGGTGTATTTGAACCATCTGATGAAGAAATATATATTTATTTTCATACAACTGTTCCATGCTGCCATTCACTACAACAACACTCCTGCTTGTAATGTTGATATTATAGAATTATTCTAGAAATATCAAACAACTTTCAGACACAGTAAGACTTAGCTGATGTGTTTACTTTTACATCACCTCACAAATGCATGTACCAGTTATTTCCTGTAGAGAGCAGAATAGAGCTTTTAAAGAGAGACTTCAAAAAGGTATATTTTAATAGTGGTGTGAAATATGATGGACAGTATGTACACCAGTGGATGAAGAATGTCTTTGTGATATAGGTCAAATATGGGTCAGTCAGGCAGTGAGCACATATATCAGATAATATTGTCATTTTAGAAGCAACCCACCTGTTTAGTGCACTTGTAATGTGTATTCTAAGTGATGTTTCGTCTTGCTGGCTGAATTCACGTCGCAGTAGCTGGTTGAAAGGGACCAAACCTCTCTGAAACACCTGACTTGGTTCCGTTTTACCAGCAACTAAGACGTGTTTTCGAGGAGAGTCCTGATGTCCTCATGTCTTTGAAGGGCAAGAAGGCGATTTCTCTCCTTTCAATGTCACTTTTATTAGCACGCCAAAAATGTACATGGAGTTATCTGTCTATACATCATGTTAATCTCAGGCCTTATTCAGTGTTGCAACATATTTGATTTTTGGCGGGAATGACGAGGCTGTGAGGGATAGACTACAGTCTCTGTTTACACTGGTGTTGAACGGTTAGCTGACAAAACATTGAAAGACATCAAATCGGTAGACAGAAAACACGAGTTGTGAAAATGATATGTGATAGCGGTTGCCTGCCTCACAGCCTCATTTTCATAAATTTCGTTTTCAGCCTCTATCAATAGTGTCTAGAAACATATGAACTCATGTCATCTGTCGTCCTTTCCCCGATAGCATACGTACATCACACAAACGTCTATTTTATGTGTTTGCTTTCATCTGGAAGTCTCTTATTTTTTAGATTGTTTGCTCATCTGCAATAAGTTTCGTTGCGGATGTCAAAAAGACATTCAGCAGATGTCGAATGTAGGATGTAGCCTATGTAAATCAACTCATGCTTCCAGATGAAAGGAATGGAAATACATAAAAAGTCATATTTTATATGTTATATCATTCATGAAACCCAGACAACACAGCCGATTATATTATGCAATAGTAATAATGTCTACAATATTTCTGTCCTAAATTCACATTTATGCATTTGGCAGACGCTTCTATCCAAAGCGACTTACAGTGCACTTATTACAGGGACAATCCCCCCGGAGCAACCTGGAGTTAAGTGTCTTGCTCAAGCACACAATGGTGGTGGCTGTGGGGATCGAACCAGCAACCTTCTGATTACCAGTTATGTGCTTTAGCCACCACCACTAACATGCTGCTCTGCTCTGAATGTGGCCGGTCCGTTCATTGTATGTGCTCAAATAATACAACAAGAACGGAATATGTTAATCATGGTATATCTATAATTGCTTAAAATTCCCATAAGTGGACAGTAAACTGTGACTGGAATATGAAGTATGAAATGCAGCTATGCATGGCAAGCCAAGAGGTAATTTATGTCAAAAAAGGCAAAGTGAACTGGTTCCTCTTCGCTTTCACATCGCACAAATCAATCGAACCACAAAAGGATCCACAAAGGACCCTGCGGTGGTCTGAGTACAGTTCGCTTTTGGGTCCTTTTAGGGGGGTCTGAGACTTTTTGGGTTGTTCACATATACACGTTATAATGCTCTGAGAACCCTTGGAGCTAGGTGTGAAAGCACCCTTGTCGGAAGATGTATCCCGTGTACCCCGAAAGCAGATTGCTGAAATCACTGGAATTGGGTTAAGAACTGTCCAACGCATTATTAAAACCTGGAAGGTTAGTGGTGAAACGTCACATTTGTGGGAAAAATGTGGTCGGAAAAAAATCTTGAATGATCGTGATCGTGATCGGAGATCACTAAAACGCTTGGTGAAGTCACATTGTAAAAAATGGACAGTAGAGCACACGTCTATGTTTAATAGTGAAAGCAAGAGCATTTCCACCCGCACAATACGACGAGAGCTTACAGGATTGGGACTAAACTGCTGTGTGGCCGCAAGAAAGCCACTTGTTAGTGATGCTAGTTGTTAAAAACGACTTCAATTTGCTAGGAAGCATAAAGATTGAACTATGGAGCGATGGAAAAAGGTCATGTGGTCTGATGAGTCCAGATATACCCTATACCAAAGCGACGGGCACGTCAGGGTAAGAAGGGAAGGGCATGAAGTGATGCACCCATCATGCATAGTGCCCACTGTACAAGCCTCTAAGCAGTGTTATGATCTGGGGTTACTTCAATTGGTCAGGTCTAGACTCAACAGCGTTATGCTGCAATATAATGAAGTCAGCTGACCACCTGAATGTACTGAATGACCAGGATATCCCATCAATGGATTTTTACTTCTCTGACGGCACGGGCATATTCCAGGATGACAATGCCAAGATTAATCTGTCTCAAATGGTGAAAGAGGGGTACAGGAACCATTTTCACACGTGAATTGGCCACCACAGAGTCCTGACTTTAACCCCATTGAAAGTCTTTGGGATGTGCTGGAGAAGACTTTACGGAGGGTTCGACTTTCCTGTCATCAGTACAAGATCTCTGCGAACAATGTATGCAACTCTGGATGGAAATAAATGTTGTGACGTTGCATAAGGTTGTCGAAACAATGCCACGACGAATGCACGCCACAATCAAAGCCAAAGGCGCTCCAATTAAATATTCGAGTATGCAACCATTTTTTTGGCCAGGCAGTGTGTACATCATTTGAATGCACACTCATACAAAGGCGGTTGGCGCATGCACACTACGACTGCTGTGAGATACTGGATTATTTATCTTCAAGGGTTTAGACCTGTAAAGATGTCTTTAAGTTGCTGGTATCACCTGGCCTCCTCACACAAGCACTCTTGACCTGCACATCCACTGTTGTTGTTTCCTCCTTCGTCTTACATCTAGCAATTCTTAGTGAAAGGTGTCGCCACCTTGTGGAAACTCTAATTAAAGCAATTAATTCCAGGTGCATGCACATACTGCACGTTCAGAGTACGCGTGGTTAGAAAATCGGGCGGCACATGTTTAACGCTCGAGGGCTCTGTTTATGATGAAGTTTGGGTCACACATCCAGTACTCAGTCACCTAGCATTTGCGTCTGACTGAAGTATACTTTGAGCTTATGTGTGCTATCTGGGTTTACTAGCCCTCGTGTCATTCCAAACCTTGACTTACTTTCCTCTGTGGAACACAAAGGGAGATGATAGGCAGTATGTTAGTCTCAGTCACCATTTAATTGCATTGCATCTTTTTTTTTTCATACAGTGAAAGTGAATGGTGACTGAGGCTTTCATTCGGCCTAACATATCCCTTTGTGTTCCACGGAAGACACTAATCATATAGGTTTGAAACGGCATTAGGGCGACTAAAATGATTAAAGATATTTATTTATTTATTTACTGGGGGGGTGAACTGTCCCTTTAACTTGTCATATATCAAATTAAGACTTAAAATAGGACGTTTCTGTAAGAAGTATTTTTTTCTTGTTTTATTTAGGATCATCTCATCTTTGGCTCTGGAAGCAGGTGAAGTCCATCCAGAATATGTTCTTCTTCCTCTGGACAATGACATAAAGAGCGTTAATAGATGTGCTGGTATGTCCTCACAAAAATGGCCCTCCAGAATTAGCTTGGCCGCACCTGTCCGACTATTTATAAAAGTAAATATTGCTCGTGGGGCAGCATCTGTGGGCTGTCACTCACTTTCTGCCGGTCTGGTTTGTCATGGAACATCCTCAGCTAGATAGAGCACAATGTGTTTGACTTTGATATAACCTTGAGAAAGGACATAAACAACATTTGTGGTTATTTTTCCTTATCTAATATATCTAATAAGTTGTGACAGTTGATTCTTCTAAAAACATTTCACAGTGTGATGCTTTAGGATGATAATGATCCACTTTAATTTAGTTCAAGGCTGCCATATATATAGTACATGATGATGTTGACGTCTCCCCGAGACCACACACTTCCTTACATTCCATAGATTGATTCCGAATATGGAGATATAAGGAAGTATGTGGCCTCGACGAGCAACAGGAGCCTTTAAACATCCAGCACATCAAAAGTTTCGAAAAGGAATAGAATTGGAATTTAAATGCATAGAAGTATTTCTTCCTCTTTTTTGTCCCTTGTAAACACAGGCAAAACTCCAAAGTTTATTTTTTATTCAGTATACGCCCCAGTTAATGTACAGTTCCAAACAAACTTCTAAACAAAAGTGTATTTTGTACAAATCAACCGAGTGATGTATCAAGGAGAATGGGTAGTTCTAGAAGCATAACATGTTCATGGACATTTCGTTTTAAATCAATATCAAGATTTTGGGTTCAAATTTAAAATGAATTTAGGGAACGTGTAAATTTTTCGTCCTTTCCACCATTTTTAATCACCTTTTGCCTTTTACAAGTTCCTCTTATATGGTCATATATGGTGGTGTGACAAAAACAAATACATTTTTAAATGTACAAATACAACATGTAGTCTTGTAAAAGCTGCATGCATAATATAATTAAGCACAATGCTGTTAAAAATGGTTTTAAATGGACTTTTGCAAGTCAACAACCCAAATCCCTTGGTGTGCCGTGGAGTTTTGGCCTACCAAACATTAAGTGAATAGCTGGCCATGGTCTATACACATTGATATAAATAAAACAATTACACATTATTTATGAAATACAATTAAGGGAATAAAGAAAATGTATTGCCACTCAAACCCCTCAAATTAAAGCAAAACAGTCCAGGTTCCGGTTCCATATCAAATTGGTCCATATCAGCATTGAAATGACTGATTAAAAAAAAAAAACAATTAGACAAGCACAAGGCTGTCCATGTTACTTGCCCATCCCTTGAAGTTTAGTCCCCCATGAAGGTTGCTTACAGTCAGACTGATAGCGATGGACAAGCCTGGAGCTTCAGAATCAATTGCTTTTGGTGCGTATCCTCCTCTGTCGCCAGCTTCTGGATTGTGTCCAGACCAAGCTTGGCTCCTCTGCCTTTTCTATGGGTCGCCCTCCCCCCCTGTTGGCGGCCTTCCACCTGTTGGTGTCGTTTAGAGGCCTGGGGCTCTCCTACACCTCCTGTTCCCAGCCCTCAATGCTCTGACAGGGCAGGCAGCCTGTGAAATCACACCTCTCAGCTGTTCATGCTACACATCAGACATCCTATACCCACAACGCACACGGCCCATAGAATGTCAATGGCTTCTAAAACCAATGAGGGCTTTTTTGGGGGGGGGGGGGCAAAAAGACAACTGTGAGGCACTTTTATTGGGGCAGCAATATTTTCTGCAACACAGCTGGCAAAGATGTTTATGTTTTTAGTGTGTATGCAAAAGGGGTAGAACTATATCTCGATGTATACGTTATTTGGTCATGCTACAAATTTGTAAAGGGTCTTATAAGCCAAACATTTATGCGCCTGTCTGCGCTGTTCATTTAACGTTTTTCTATGTTAACATGCACTAGACTGAAGTCTTTGACCGTTGCACTGCGTCTAGCACATCATGAGCTCCATGTTTTTGGCCTTGACAAGTTTAAAAGAACTTCAGCTTTTAACAATGCAGCTCGAGACAACTGCATTCTGTTCTATTAGCTTTTTTTAGCACAAGAACGCGTTCAATCTGAACGGCCCCTAAGAGTGTAGCTTACATATTGCTTAGCATGTATTTGTTTGCTCATTAACTAAACTTTTGTGCTATACAATTCTGCAAAGTTCATTATAGGTTTGCTAACTGCCCTGCATTATCCGGGACATGACGGATAAGTTATTTTTAAGTTCACTCACGAAAACCTTCCTGCAACATTCTGGAAATGTTAGTTTATGGTTATTAAAACTAGAACCTAACGAGAACGTTCCTAGAAAGTTAGGAATTGCTTCCTAAAAAATAACCAATCAGGAATCATACACCAATGTTAGGGGAACGTTCTGTGTTTGCTTTGGGTTCTTATTCGGTTCTCACACAAAAATCTCAGTGCAACATTTGGGAAGGTTAGTTGCTTGTTATAAAAGTAAAAGCTAAAAAGAACCATTAGAGAACATTCTTTATATGTTTGTTTTAGGTTGTCATACAAAAACCTAAATGCAACATTCTAGAAACGTTAGTTTACTATTATAAAAATAGAACTTAAAGAACAAATTCTAGAATGTTTGGAATTGATTCCCCAAAATCTAATCAAATGGGAACCATATTCTAGCGTTAGGAGAACATTCTGTGTTTGCTGGGTTCTTTGTGTCACATAAAAACCTCCCTGCAACATTCTGGGAATGTGAGTTAATTATGAAAAATATAACCTAAAGAGAATATTCCTAGAAAGTTAGGAATTGGTTCCTGAATGTATAACCAATTGGGAATCATATGTCAACGTTAGGGGAACTTTCTGTGTTTTTTGGGTTCTTATTAGGTGGTCACAAACAAACCTTCCTGCAATATTCTGAGATCGTCATTTTATGGTTATATAAAAACATATACAAATAACCATCATAGTACGTTCTGTATCCTTGAAACATTCTTGGAACATTAGTTTATGATTATAAAAATAGAACCTAAAGAGAAAGTTCCTAGAATGTTAGGAATTGGTTCCCAAAAAAAAAAAAAACAATGAAATGGGAACCATATGCTAGCGTTAGGGGAACGTTCAGTGTTTGTGGGGTTCTTATTTGTCACAAAAACCTCAATGCAACATTCTAGGAATGTTAGTTAATGATTACGAAAAACAGAATCTAAAGAGAATGTTCCTAGAAAGTTGGGAATTGGTTCCTGAAAAAATTATCAACTGGGAATCATATGCCAACGTTATGGAAACGTTCTGTTTTAGCTGGTTTCTTATTTGGTTGTCACACAAAAACCTCAGTGCAACATTCTAGGAAAGTTAATTTATAGTTTTTAAAAATAGAACCTAAATAGAACGTTCCTAGAATGTTAGGAATTGATTCCCCAAAAAATACTCATATAGGAACCATACACTAACTTTAGAGGAGTTGTTTTTAGGTTGTCACACAAAAACCTAACTGTAACCTTCTGGGAACATTAGTTTATGGTTATAAAAATAAATAGAAATAACTATCAGAGAACATTCTGTATTAGTTCTTTTTAGGTTGTCACATAAAAGCAGCCCTGAAAAACATTATTTTATGGTTATAATGGGAATGTTCCAAGAACGTTGGCCAAATGGCCAAATGGGAACTATACGCTAACGTTAGAAACACGTTCTGTGTTTGCTGGGTATACCTTTTTATAAGGTCTCTCTGCAACTTTCTAGGAATGTTTGTTTATAGTTATTAAAAATAGAACCTGAATAGAACGTTCCTAGAATGTTAGGTTTTGATTCCCCAAAAAATACTCAAATAGGAACCATACTGTATGCTAATGTTAGGGGAACCTTCTGTGCTTGCTGTTTATAGGTTTTTGTTAGGTTGTCACACAAAAACCTCCCTGCAGCATTCTGGGAACGTTAGTTATGGTTATAAGGAACACAACCTAAAGAGAACATCCCTAGAACGTTAGAAATTGACTCCAAAAAAAAATAACCAAATGGGAACCGTACATTAACGTTAGAGAAATGTTCTGTGTTTGCTATGTTTATGTTTTTTTTTAGGTTGATACAACCTCTCAGCAACATTCTTGGAACCTTGAGCACAGTATTGAAATCCTTCCTGAATCCATCTTTAAGGCTCCCAAAAATCAACCAGCTGCACGATTTAAGATTTCATTCATGTCTGTAGCACAATCAGTGCTGGACGAGTTACCCATCAAAGTATAATACAAAGTTTCATCGTTTTTGAAGTATGGCAGTAGAAATAGTGAAGTTTGCCTTAGCAAACACTAATGACATTTTTCTGTTTCTGTAGCTCGGTTTCACGGGCTCTTCGACCACATGCAGGAATCCACAGCTCCATGTCTGGAAACAGGAGAGCTTCGGGGGAATGTAAGTATGGAAGCATGCTCCTCATAATGGCTAAGGTCAACACCTGTGTTCTAAAATCAGCTGGAGTGCAGAGAGATAGAGAGATTTAGAGAGACTGAGCGAGAGCAAGAAACCAACTCATATTGAAATTCAACTCTCAGTCTATTTCAGTGGCACACAGAAGCTGTAAATAGTCTTGGCTCTTTTCATGCATGCCATGAGCCTGATTGCATCTCTATTGAAGCACCATGAGATGTTAGTGTAAGCAAGTCTGCTCATGACACTCAGATTATTATTCACAATTCATTACTGCTCAAACGACACACTACAATTAGCTTTATTTATTATACAATTAGAGTTTTTTTGTTTTAATCTATGATGTGGATTAGTTTAATGGCACATCCAGGACTTCTCATGTACTTGCAGGGGAGACGGGGGCTAGTTGTCACACTTTTGACTCCAGTGAATATAGTTAAAAAGTCAATTTATTGGCCAAACTGGTCTCATAGAATCACGAAGACCCAAGCATTGACATTGATGATGTATTTCTTTTTTTATTCCTTGGAAGTCCCTATTTATAAAAACCTTGATTTTTAAGCATCTTTCGTTTTGGTTTGCATTTTGAGTGACTTTAGCAAACAATCACAGTCAATGGGAAAATTTAGTTTTTTAAGTACACTTTTTTACACAAATTTAATGTGACTATCAAGATGTGACATTCTATATGCAGCTTTTCCCCCACAGAACTGTTTTTGTGTCGGATGCAGTTATGTGTAGTATTTATTTATTTATTTATTTTTTACAGGTTTTTTTTAATAAAAAAAATAAATAAATAAATAAAATATATATATATATTGAATTGCTTTAAATGTAAAAAAAGCTATAATTTTGCTTTCCTGAGCACAAATTGACCTTTTATTGACCTGCAGTATGAAATATGTAAAGTACATGTTATTTTTCAAAATATATCTGTATTTAAAATGTAATATAGACTATTTTGTGACATTTTTTCTTAGCAAAATAGTTTAAACTAAACCAAAATAACGCAAAAAAAAAAAAAAAAAATGTGAAAAGGTAACCAAAATACAAAATATCAAATCTTGTTTTTGGGCAACTGATATATATAAAAATGTATTAATTATATGAAATAACAACATATAAAATGGTGATGACTTGCACCGATCTTACATTTAAATATATAAAAACTAAAGCACCAAGCTAAACCCTTTGGTGTAATTTTATTTTCAGATCTGCTTTTTTCATTTTGTAAACATACTGTATATTTGTGTCAATAGAAGTTTCAATGCATAAAGACAATTTTATTGTCTTTCAAGCTCAACAATTTCTCCAGCACGGATATTTCTGGTATCACTGTAATAAAAGGTTGCGTTTGTTAAAATTTATATACATTTGTTAATGTATAAGTATCATGAATAAACAATTAACAATATATATTTTACTGCATTTATTCATATTTGTTAATGTTAGTTCATAAAAATACAATTGTTCATTTTGCTATTCTAATAAATGAATGTTGCACTGAGGTTTTTTTGTGACAACTGAATAAGAACCGAGCAAACACAGAACGTTCCCCTAACATTGGCATATGATTCCCAATTGCTAATTTTTTCAGGAACCAATTCCTAACTTTCTAGGAACAATCTCTTTAGATTCTATTTTTATAATCATAAACTAATGTTACAAGAATGTTTCAAGGAGGTTTTTGTGTGACAACCTCAAAAGAACTTAAATAGAACGTTCTCTGATGGTTATTTTCCCCCACCAAAATTGTTTTTTTGTCGATTTTAAAATTAAAATGTCAAATTTTGCTATTCTAGGCACATGTTGCACATTTAGTAAAATAAAGTTTGAAATATCTCAAGTACAAAGTCATTTTCCAAAATATATCTGTATTTAAAATGTAATAGACGACTTTTTTATTAGCAAAATTGTTTAAAGTAAAAAGAAATTATAATGATTAAATGCAAAAACAATTAATTAAACAGTAAAACTGTAAAAAAAAAAAAAAAAAAAAATCAAATCAAATCTTAGTTTTGGCCATTAGATAGATAAAAAAAATATTAAATTGTCATATTAATGACATTATTAATCTCATGACGACGTGCCCCGAACTAACATTTAAATATATAAATAACAAAGAACCAAACGTAACATTTTGGTTTATTTTTGCGATCAGTTCCCCTCTTTTCATTTTGTAAACATATATTTGAGTTTATAGAGTTTATAGAGTTTCAATGCATAAAGACAATTTTAATATCTTTCAAGCACAACAATTTCTTCAGCACTGATATGCAGTGAATGTCATGTTTACCACGTCTGCTCAAAAGTATGTAAAGAAACATAGTAACATTCGTTAACATTAGTTAATGCATTATGCATAATTAACTAACAATAAACAATATAAAAGTACAGTATTTAATAATCATTGATAATGTTAGTTAATATAAATACAATTGTTCATTGTTAGTTCATGTTAGTTCATAGTGCATTAACTAATGTTTATGATCTAATGTAACTTTTGATTTTAAAAATGTATTAGCATATGTTGAAATTAACATTAACCAATATTAATAAATGCTGTAAAAGCATTGTTCATCGTTAGTTAATTATGCATAATGCATTAACTAATGTTAACGAATGGAACCTTAATGTAACGTTTTACCATATTTCTTGACATACCTTTGAGCACACATGGTAATGATGAAATCTCTTCTTTATTTCTATGCTTTCTGTACTTTAACAAATACATATGACAACAAATGGGTTTGGAACAACATGAGGGTGAGTATATAATGATGATTCCTTTAACAGTACTTGTTCTTTTCTGAATGATGGCCACAGATGTCCTTAAACCCTTGAATATTAGGCTTAGAAATTGAATGTCACATTGCACGGGCAACACTTTGTGTCTTCTACGTATGCAATACAAATTAAAATTGAAAAAAAAAAAAAAGTAACATTTATATATAGTCAAATTGGCTATTTATAGATTCTCTGACATCTTCAATGCATTGATTTAAATTCTACATTAAGGCTTTAAAAGGCTTAGCTAATGGCTTGCTCACATGGTCGTGTTGAATCATTAGTGTCTGAGCCATAATGAAAGTAAGAGGCCTGTGTTTGAAGGCCAGTTGTTGTTCCTGTGGTTGATACAGCTGTTCCATATGGGCCACACGAGCAGACGCCTGAAAGACCTGCCATTGTGTACGTTTCTATCACTGAGGTCAAAGGTATCGTAATCAACGGTTAAAAAACAGGTGGCAGTTCTGACAGGAGATAGCATGTGCTGCTGTTGCCTCAGCGAGACGTGTTTTATGACAATCGTCTCTTTTTAGGCATGTAGGATTAGCTGAAGGTTGATAGTGTCATTTTGGGAAATGTTAAGTTGGATCTTCCATTGCTTAATCTAGCTGATATAAAAGTATTTCATGTGCTAATATGGCTTGAGTTGACCGTCATGATTCACTCTCAGTGTTGACCCTTAAAGGGTACGTTCACCCTCATGTTGTTCCAAACACTATGATTTTGGAATCTGGTCCTGTGGGAACCAGGAAGGAAACATGTTGACATGATGAATGAATGAGCACGATTCCATGGTTGCATTTTTGCTCTGAAAGGACATTTTTACTCAATTGATGATTAGGTTTAGGGTTGGGGTTTGGGTCAGGGGGTAAAGTTAATCAAATATGCAGTCCCGTTGACTACATAATTGACCTAATTTACAATTAAAAATAAATAAATAAATAATTCACTTTTGGCACACTTTTTTGGACATTTAATGTGGAAAACACAAGTCAAACGTGCACATACGTTCAACAACACTTCCAGCTTTGGCCACTGGAGGCAGTGCTCTGAATTTCGGTAAGCACAGACCGATTTCAGCTGAAGAACTTTCAAACCGATTGGCTGCTGGCTACCATTTTTGTTGATTGGATTTTTTATGTATACATTAGCAGTTGAACCAAGCAGCTGCATATTTATGACAGTTTTTTAGTTGTATCACTCCATATGGGCAGAATTGTACGAAATTTATTGAGCATCCTCAACATGTCATTTTGTCAAAGTGTACCAAATTATTTAATTTTTTTGACAATTTATTAAATTGCATACCAACAAAAAATTGAGATCAGCAAAATAAAAATGTGTGCCATGTTTTTTAGGGTAGAAGCAAATGCTTTACCATATCTTTTGCTGTTGACAAACACATTCTACTGTATTTTGGCACACATTCATGTCTACTTGATGACTATAAAACAGAAATGTAATGTCTCTCTTTGGCGTAGGCCCCATCTGGCGGTCCAAAGAAGTTGTACTTGGAACTGTCATATCCTGCCGGAGATAGGAGCCAGGGGTGAGGAGCCTACCCCCGTGCACCCCGGGACTCAACAGGTGGTGGTGGGGTGGTGGAGGTTGCCGTGTTAGTACACTGAAACAGCAATGTGATTGTGAGCAGACTTATATAGCAATGGCTTACATGTGATTGGCTGGGAATTACCTTGCTAATGGTGCGATGATGTACAGCTGCTAGTTTTCCCGCTAGAACTACGCTGTGCTCACATTTCTGTTTTACTTTTACATTTACAAAATTGTACATTTTCCTATTCATCTTATGTTATGTAAATATTTTGCATATCGTTGGGTCTGTACAGTTCATGGTATTATAAATCAATTTCAGTGGTTGACATTTTGTAAGATAAACATCTTTGCGCTTGATATCCAGTGTAAAACCCTGGAGTCATGGAGCAAAACCAGTTTAGAACCACTGATCTAGACCTCCCGACTTAACCTACCAATGACATTCCAGGCGCTCTTTAGTGGCGCAGTTAAAGCAGCAGCTGGTAAATAGCCCAGCCTCGTACTGCATTGTGTTGGCAGCACATGGTGCACATGGCAGGTGGTGCTTGACCAGAGAACTTTCCTCCTCCAGAAATGTCACCTCTCTCCAAGGCCGGCCTATTCAGCTGGGATATGATTAGTCCCTGTTTCTCATCCTTTAAGTTCCTGCGAGAATGAGAGGGAAAGGCATGTGCTTCTAGCACATTATCCGAATGGCAGACATGCCACGTGAGCCTGCTGTCTGACTGTGAGTCACAACCGTTGTTCCTTCCTGGACTCCTCCATGACAATTGTGCACTCATTTGTTCAGAGCAATTCATCCTGTTGTGCGTTTAATGTTTAGGAGTTCTTTAAACGGTTTCAGTTTTTTTATAGATAACTTTATAAGTGTGTTTATTATAAAAAATGGCATTTTGAAATGACATGGGTAACTTGAATGTGAAAAACAGAACACTATCTATGCTAAAGAGTGAAATACATTAAATATGCACATGACGATCGAAATCCAAGAATAGTATTTTATATGAAAAACTAATGGCCTAAACATGTTTATAAAACTTTAACTACAACTTTCACAGTTAATACTTCCGTGGACTACAAAAGGAGATATTGGGAAGGTTAAACTTCACTTTTATTGCATCTTTTTCCACAAATGGAATATTTTTTTTTCCATTCGTGGAAGAAAGACCTGCGGGTTTGTATCAAAATAATGTGAATAGAGTGAGTGATGACAGAATAAATATTATTAATACAAATTAAGTCTTATAGACTCATTTGATCAATTTAATATCGTCACCTTCCTAAAATAAAGTCATTTTTTGACAAAAAATTATTTATTTTTTTTGCCTAAATCATCTCCTCACGATATTTGGTTCAGTATTTTGTGTTTTCTGAAAAACCCGACAAAATGACTTAGGACATTATTTTAGGAAGGTGACAATATGCATCTATACCAGCTGCCAGTTAGTACGGAGCTCCTGAGAGGACAGGGCGGGAATTTATAATTTTTTGTTTTGTTTTTTTTTGCATGTCCTCACAATTGTTTGTGTTCCCTAGCAATAAGTTTACCATGGTTTTACTAAAAATATTAAATAAAAATATTTTAATCTGTAATATTAAACACATCATAATAATGCAGGAAAACAAAAACTGGTAATAAAAATGATAATTTTGTGATTATTTTGATTTTTACAATAAATACCATGGTATTTTTTTAGTTAAACTACAGTAACCCCTTGATTAACTATGATTACTATATGAATACAGTATACTGTATTAACACCATGGTTTCTGCCCAAAAAAAAACATGTTTACTGTTTTTTACTAAACTTAATTTTCATAGTTACTACAATATCACTATAGTAAAACAATGTCAAGTTAGTTCATAATGCTTTCAAAATCAACTTTTTTGATTTTAAAAATGTGTTTATTCATTCCGCTTTAATTTCCATTATAAATGTATATATTATTGTTATGTATAATTATATAAGTATATGTTGAAATGAACTTTAACCAAGGTTAGTAAATGCTGTTTAAAATGCTGTTAATAATACTGTAGCATTATTCATTAGTAGTTCATGTTAACTAATGTTGTTAACTAATTTTAACTAATATAACCTAATTTTTAAGTGTTAAAACAATATTACTATAATAAAACTACAGTTAAACTATAGCGTTTGTATATTAAAACCATGACACTCACAAAATGATGTTTTTTATGACCATAGTTTTCATTTTCCTGTATTATTACAGTGGTTTCAGTACGAATATCATGGTTTAAATATGATTACTGTAGTCAAACCATGCAAAATTTATTGCGAGGAACGCAAACTGTTGCATGGGCACACAAAACTATTTCATAAAAAATGAATCCCACCCTGTCCTCTCAGGGGATTTGTGAATTAGTGTTACTGCAGTTAAAAACCTTGTAATCAGTAAGTTGTCTCTTTACCTCGTCTGTGCTATTTATAATGTCAGGGCTGCCTAGCAGTTTGAGAGGTTCCACTTCCTCCATATCGAGCTTTATATAAGAATGGTCTCTTTAGGGGGTCTGGGTAGCTCAGCGAGTAAAGACACCACACCTGGAGTCACGAGTTTGAATTCAGGGTGCGCTGAGTGACTCTAGCCAGGTCTCCTAAGCAACCAAACTGGCCCAGTTGCTAGGGAGGGTAGAGTCACATGGGGTAACCTCCTCGTGGTCGCTTTAATGTGTTGTTCTCGCTCTCGGTGGGGCGCGTGGTGAGTTGTGCGTGGATGCCACATGGATTAACGCGCTCTTGATTGCCAACTTGATATACAGTATCTGAAGTTCTAGTAAGTGTTATGCAAGTGGACAATTGTATTATGAAGCACTGTCAGAATGTAAAACAAATGGAACAATGTTATAATAATTCTGCTGGGGGGTATTTCCTGCACTCTGTTATGTCTATGCATGACTGAACCATACCCTCCACCCCACCCACACATGCTTCACTTGTCTATACGTGAATAAAGTATTCTTTAAATGAAGTGGTCCTGATTGAACAGACCAATTTATCCAATAATGAACTTATAAAAAGAGTAGTATGCTACATTGTAATCACATGACCTAATTTTGTGCATGTTTAATGCAGCGAGTTGCATCCAGCTAACATTTTGGATGTAAGCAAAGTTATTTAGCATTTTCAATTTTAGGTTAGTTAAACATTGCGGATGATATTACTTCAAATTAATTCACCACACTGGAAAGGGAAGGTCAAGTCAAGCACATTGCATTGTTGCATTGCAGTGTGTTTTACTGTATGCAGGAAACTGTCTACACCTGGGAAATGTCATCTTAGTAGTCAATGCATAGAGAAAATTTGCATACTATTGTTGCAGTGTACTGTTGACATAAAGTATTTCAAAGGTAGCATATGTTGCCAAACAGGTTTCCAAAACACACCTAGCATCCTTTCCACCCCGCAACCATCTTCCATTGTGCAGCCCTGAAACTAACAGCATTAGTTGAATCAGAAGTGGACATGTCGGGCTGCTCAAACAAACAGATCATGTGCTTTCAGGGCGGCCCATGTTTATGAGGACAGCAGTGTTGAGAAGTCATATAAACAGCACTTTCTCTTAACACGTCTGATCTCAGCTATGCAACTGTAAAGAGATCCTGGTGTGTTTTAATTGTGTCAGTTGTCAGAGTCTTCAACTGAGAGTTTCATGCGGTTTCTCCATTTATTCTGCACTCTTTCACTGTCTTTGTTGTGTTTACTTCCTGTATTAGTTCTGAGTATTAGCCAATGTGTCTCTATAGACGTGATAAGACAAGCTTCACAATCACTAATGTTCATCTAATGTTCATCCTATTGCGTAAACATTAAAGAGTAACTTTGGTACCTTTTTGAACTTGAGATATTACTGATACGTCAAAATATGCAACTGGTTGAGGAGAGGTGTGCTTGTACTGTTTTTATTGACCAGACTTGAATAAATGAATACAAATCTCCTAGACTAAGGGGATTGGCAAGCACCACTAACATTTCCTTATGAATCAAATTGAAATGAAATATCTTGTTTCACCCGTTTGTCATTTAGGAATGGTTTAGTGTATTGATCAAGGGCACAATTATTACGGGATTTAAAGCCTTTCGGTTATCAGGCCAATGTTGTGGCCACCAGGTTACACAGCATGTTTGATCAACAATGAAGCGATACAACAGGCGTGTTGCATTTTTAAGCCATTTGCATCTTGGGATTTTCCTCATATAATGTTGATGAACAGATGTTTCCTGATAAAAAGAGAAGTTCTTATTTAACACTCCCTTGAGAATCAATCGCTTCAGTTGTGAAAGTTTTAACCAAGAGTTGTCTTTTTTAGAAACTTTCTAACTTCAATGTCATCAAATATAATACAAAAATGTGCTGCGATTTCAATTTCTTCATAATTCAGAATGCGGCCTTCGCTTGATCACACATACACGTTCATAAATCAACTAATTTACGAATTGCACGATGGTCACAGATAACAATAATGAAGACCTCCATTTGAATGTCTTCTCCGAAGCACTGAGGAATAGTTCCTGGGTGTGTGTTTTAAGAAAAGAGCATACTGTATTATAATAAATGATAGGATTCGCACGAGTAACTGGTACTTTCATTGTTCTAACATTTACAATTTAATGGCGTTCCACCCACAAGTTGCCCTTTGACATGTGTGATATCAGCTGCAATTAATGCTTCACTGCTCTTTATATTAGGACTCGCTCTCAGTCTTTAGTGTTCTCGACGTTAAACATCTCAAAAGCACAGCAACCTCCAATGGGCCTGGTAAGCATAAAGTTTTTTTCTTATGTAATAATAGATTATAAGTATTTAAAAATCCAATTTGTAGATGATGAAAATGTCAAATCAAATCTGTTTTATTTGTATAACGCTTTTCACAACACATCGTTTCAAAGCAGCTTTACAGAAAATGAAGCCATAATGTCTGTAATGCATCATTGTGTGATTTGATGAAAACATGATTGTTGATTATGCCTTAAAAAACAAGTAAATAATATTTGTATTTAGACCCCCAGTGAGCAAGCCAAATGCGACTGTGGCAAGGATGATGAGATGGTAAAATATGATATATGAGTGAAATAACTCATCTCTGTATAACTCATTCAACTGAGAAGAAGTGGGTTTAATTCAGTGGCCCCAAGAAGAATTTGGACCTTTAAGCCACAATTAAAAATGTCATTAAAATAGATAACAAAATCAAACTAAGTGGAATTTGTTTTACAAATTACAACTAAAAAAACCTCTAGCATTATTTGCTTGCAAATGTCACTTGGTTTGATTTTTTTTATCTAATTCAATGACTTTCAGACATTTTTAAAAGTGGCTTTAATTGTCGAAATAATTTTTGATGCCACTTTAAGTGACGTTTTATATAATTGAAGATGAAAGAAATCACTTTAGCCTTTGACTTAAAGGGGCAGTTCATACAAAAATGAACTCACCCTCATGCTATCCCAGATGTGTACAACTTTCTTTCTTCTGCAGAACACAAATTTAGATTTTAAGAAGAATATCTCAGCTTTGTAGATCCATACAGTGTAAGTGAATGGGGTATGAAACTTTGAAGCTCCAAAAAGGCACATAAAGGCAGCATAAAAGTAATCCATACGACTCCAGTGGTTAAATCCATGTCTTCTGAAGCGATCCAATAGTTTTTGGGTAAGAATAGACAATAATGTAACTCTTTTTTTCCACTGTACGTCTTGCCATTGCAGTCTCCTTGCCGTTCATGATTTCCAGATCGATTACAATTTCTAGCGCCATCTATGACATGTATGCGTCAAGCACTAGGAAGTTTAATCGAACTTGAAATCATGATGGTGCCTAGAGACTGCAAGTTACAGGAGTTATATTTTGGTCTGTTCTAACCCAAAACCAATTTGCTCGCTTCAGAAAACATGGATTTAAACAATGCAGTTATATGGATTGCTTACAGGCTGCATTTATGTGCTTTTTAGAGCTTCAAAGTTCTGATAACCATTCACTTGCATTGTATGGACCTACAGAGCAGAGATATTTGTTTGTGTTCAGCAGAAAAAAGAAAGTCACGAACATCTGGGATGGCATGAGGGTGAGTAAATGATGAGTGAAATTTCATTTTTGGGTGAACTGTCCCTTTAATGTATATCTCTCTTCATCTCTCTGTACATCAGCACAACTCTCATCCGAAGCTTTACCCTGGAGATATCCTTGAGTTTCCTGGCAACAAGTATTTTTCTCATTTTGGAGTTTACTATGGGGAAAGGGACGGGGTTCCTTATGTGGCCCATTTGACAATCAAAGGTAATAAACGTCTGTCTGATAGGGCTGTCAAATTAAAATTAAAAATGTAAATATTCATTGAATATAAGAAAAATACGCACTTTCGAATGCTAAAACTGTCCAAGCACTGGCGATGACATTCTTGCACTAAAAAAGGCTTGATGAAGTGCAACAAAATACAGTTTAACAGAAACCAGGTGTCTCGAGACACGTTTTAAAGTTCCTTTTAACCTGACACGGCATCTAAAAAACATTGCTCTTGCACGAGACGCTGAATAAACCGAAAACAAAGACATTCGTCGAGCGAAATAGGACAAATAAATGGTAAACTGGATGGTTGCAAAAGCATTTAACAGCCTTTTACAGTAGGTGGAGGTCTTTGGCTATTGCATCTTGCTCTCTTTTCAGCATTTCTCAGATTAAACAATGGGATTGTCTGAAAAGGAGTTCAAGTTGGAAGTGTGTGTCTCGAGATCCTTGCGTTCTGTTCCTTTCTGTTGTGTTCCGTCTGCTTGAACAGCCCCTGACCAGGGATCATCGGCCACTTTACCACAGTGTACAGCTGAAAAACGCTGCTGGGAATCTGGGAATAATTCTACCCTACATAAAGCTGTAATGAATAAAAAAACACTCTGTAGTAGTATATACTGTGGCACCAGTGCGAGATGAACACCATGTTAAGACAGAACTGCCTATTAAAGCTATTCCCACCTCGTTTTACTTTTGACTTCAAATTTGAGAACCGACTAAAACATTTTAATTTTATGCACTTTAGTTTAAAATGGGATGGGCTTTTTTATCTGTCAGGAATGTTCTTTGCAATAAAAGAGCACGGTGCTGCATGGTTATATGCATACAATGCGCCCTATTGTGGACTTAACATCAAAATAAAAAATCAGCTGACTTTAAAATTCAAATTTTGCATTTTTTTAAAGTAAAAATACTAATTTAGTTTCTCTGCCCAATTGACAGCCCTACTGTCTGATCTGTTAAGTATAAACAACCTTTTACTCCAGTTCAGAATTCCCATAATTGTTTTTTGTTTTCAAGATTCTGACACAAAACTCCTACTTTTCGGCCGAGCTTTAAACTCGGCAGTGAAGCTAGATCCAGTCGATGTAGTAGGGAAAAAATACAAGGTAAGAAACTACTTGGATGACAAGCACCCACCACGAGACTTCTACTCTCACATTAAACCTGAGATTGACGAAGCCATGACAAAACCCATCACCTTTGACATCCTGTTCAACAACAGTGAACATCAGGCCACAATGTTACGCTACGGGGTCAAAAAGTCAGAGCAGGTAAGCATTATGATTTACACTAAATACGATTACGCATTCACATTGGTTAGGACTTCCTAGCCCTTTATAATTAAAATTGCATTTATTATAATGTCTGTTTATTGGGCAGAATCCACACTAGCCCGTGAATGAACATGCTATTTTTAAATATATAGTCTAAACCTTTGAAGTAACTTTTTACAAATTGATTCCAGATTGAAAAAGTCTATTCCAAGATAGTTCCCACCTGGAAAGTCATATTTGAGAAGAAAAAGGTCTGAGAGACAGCTGCGTGCCGCATGGTTTCAGGAGACACAAGAGTTCAAGATTATAAAAGACTTTCATTCTTAAATAGAAAATCTAATAAAATTGGAGCTGTAAAAGATACACATGTATACCTTCTGCAAATTTGACAGTACTAGTCCAACATTTTATTATAAAGACTCTATAATATAATATTTATTAAAACCTTTATTTTTACTCATGTATTTTGGTATCTAAGTGTTGGGTGCTCTTGTCAGTCTCACAAACCTCCACAAGAAGGCAGTACAGCGTAAAGTTTGAGTTTATGTGTGTGCAAACAACCAGGAACATTAACCAGTTCTATGTCTCTTCACATATAGCAAGCTGTTTTATACATTGAAAGTAATGTCTTACTCATGTGTAATGTATCAAATTAGGAAACTGAAATGTGTCTCTGACCTTTAAGATCAACATATATGTGATTTATACTCTTTTATTTTTTTTTAATCATGTGTAAAGTCATAATAGCATTTTGTAAAACTCGAAAAAGAGAATTAAAATGGCTTTAAAGGAAACTATGAGTTATTATCTGAATTACTTGTTCTTGAAAACAAACAACTGATGTCTGTATTGTTTCAATAGATCAGAGGGGTATTCCAGAAAGCAAGGTTAACCTTTTAACAGCCCGACGGGTCGTCTCCGGTCGACTATTGCGCAATAACTTCACGAAATGCAAAAACTCAAAAATTAAAAGATACACATATCTTACATCGTTGGAAAGCTGAGACTCTTGTGATTCGAACGATGTAAACCATTTTAATATACACTTAACACAGCGGGTACAATCGGTGTATTTCTCAGACCACTTACAGCAAAATAAACGAATCTATAATGGTAGAAACTCACTTATAATGCTCATCTTACTCTACTGATCCACTTCATTCCATCAAAAATGGTTTAGTTACACTGTAAAGGGTCCATACAATCCAATTCAACAAAGTTTTTGGTCCATAACACATTTATATATCAATAAACACCCACGTAGTATAGACGTAGCATTTCGAGCTAACCGACAGAGCTGACACAACTTTGCATTCTTTGATGAAGCTACCTTGAACATGTAAACATTACAGATATTTTTATGTCAAAATGTCCGCTGACCCCTGGACTTTAGATGGACAGGTCATTTTAGCCAGTCGGTGCATTTTAGAGGTGTGGCCAGGTATCAATATCCTTGAAGCCTATACATACACTTGGATAAACATGTGTAAAACACTCATTTTCTAATGTATTGTTATCAAATTTTATATTGGGTTTGGTAAGGCTTCATGCTGTGATCTAATTGTGTTTTCCAGCTATGTCCTCCCAGCTGTAGTTATCTGCAGGCATCTTTTTACAAAAAAAAAATGTAGGCGGAGTTTATTTCCCCTTTTTGAGTGTGTTCAAAGTTCTATTACTCAATACAAGTAAGACTTACAGTGATTCTGACTATTCAGGAACAAACCTCAAAGTCTCCCCTTTCAAAAGAGACCAAAAGCATGCATATACTCCAAAGGGTTCAAGAACAGCATGCATTTTAATTTGGGTAGGCCTTTTTTAGGCGTTTTTGGCAAATATTGCAGGATGTTTAAAAGGTTAACTTACCGTGATTAACCCAAAACTTGCTTTCTCATGAGTATGTGGGTTCCAGAACACCTGTGCGGGGTTAGTTCACTCAACGGTGAGTTTGTGCGTGCGTGTTCATTATGTTTCGTTGACGCAGAACATGAAGTTTTAATGACTGCAAATGAGCATTACCTCATCTTCACTCCTAATAGCGATAGGAGTTTGCTTGACAGAAAGTATACTGAATCATCGCGTGGATTTTTAAATGAATAAAACTATAACGTTTTACCGTAAACGTGAAAGCTTAATTCAGCGTTAAAAGCGTAATATGTAACATTGACATCAAGCGTTTAATATGGATACTGCAGTCCAAATTCAAAATATTGGAGAGAGTTGTCTCCCCGCCACCTCCTCCCCAGACTCCAAGCTCTCACGGGTTTCCAGGTTAAGGGCACGCAACAGGAACGAGCAAACTGACAATGGCAAGTGACGAGCCTTACATTGTAAGTTGATCAGCTAATGTATATGTTTGCAATGTTTATTATTGTTTACAAATTATAAACCAGCTCATGTGGATAATTATAACTCTATTATGTCAATGTTGGCTAGATTTATTGCTGGCATCCATGGCTGCAGCATGCTGTTGGCCCACTAACTTGTTTCAAATCTAATTTTTTTTGTTCATTAATACGACCCTGGCTATGATAACTATCTAAATCTCACTCCAGCATTTTCATATCACAAGCCATAGGAAGAGCCATCCATCCATCCATCTTGAACCGCATATCCAAAGTCGGGTCGTGGGGGCAGCAGCTCCAGCAGGGGGCCCCAAACCTCCCTATCCCGAGCCACATTAACCAGCTCTGACTGGGGGACCCCGAGGTGTTCCCAGGCCAGTGTGGAGATGTAATCTCTCCACCTAGTCCTGGGTCTTCCCCGAGGCCTCCTCCCAGCTGGACGTGCCTGAAACACCTCCCTAGGGAGGCGCCCAGGGGGCATCCTTACCAGATGCCCAAACCACCTCAACTGGCTCCTTTCAATGCAAAGGAGCAGCGGCTCTACTCCGAGCTCCTCACGGATGACTGAGCTCCTCACCCTATCTCTAAGGGAGAAGCCCGCCACCCTTCTGAGGAAACCCATTTCTGCCGCTTGTACTCGCGTAAGCAGAGTCTAGCGCGATAAATACCGCTAGTCATTAGAAATTAATTTTAAAGTCGGCATGAAACGGAAGTTGCGACCTACTTCTGTATTGTGACGTATTTCCGAGTTTTGAGTTTATCCATTGGTTGTTTATTGGACTGTGAATCTGTATGCGTGTGTGCAGTGGACACACACACACACACACCTCTACCACTGTGGTTCTTGAGTCAGAGCCAGTTATCAGTGAAACTGAGCAGCAATCTCAACACATTTATTGTCAAACTGACAATATAAATGCAAGAGCACATTGCGGTCTTTGCTTACGAAGAGGCTGCAGCCATTGGAAAAATAGTGATTAAAATATAACCATATTTTAACATTTTGAATCCCAAAACACTTACTCGTGCTGTGCATCCCAAGATAACTGCATTATATAATATAAATAAACTCCAGAGGCATCTTAAGCATTGTATTCATTAGTGAATCACCTCAGCAATTCAGGTGAGAAACACAACGAACACATCCGTGAATTTGCCGTTATTCCTCCTCATTCGACTTGTAAATTCAAGCCATTAAAATTAAAATAAATAAAACATATGGATGGATGAATTCGTTCACAATAAGATCAATAACATGCATTATGTCATGCCGACAATAAAACGTTAAGACCCATTGAAAATCTCTGTATAATTCACACATAGGCTACATATAATGACAAACCACTGACAACAGGTTCGTGTTGCAACGAATTTCTTAACAGGATCAATAAGCTCCGACGAGCTCACCGACGATAATGAAAGAAGGACGTCATTAGGAAGTCAGCAAGAGTACTGAAGAGATGGATTAAAGCCTGTTCGCACTAAACCCGTTTTTTTTGGTATGAATGTTCGTTCCAAATGAGCTTTTGTATGGTAACACTGGATTCCGCCGAAAATCCGAAGGTCTACTGAGCCGGAACGCCGTGTCCTCCAACGAATGGAATGTTGTTATGGACCATGAGCGACACAGACGTGATAAGCCGCTGCGCACCGTCTCCAGGACACAAGTGGGGTCCAAATTGGGTTGGCAAAGCTCATTTTTAGGGTGGTAGCTGCCACCCCCGTGCCACCCTTCTGGCCCGCCCCTGATTATTCCATCTGTATTTAAATCACTGTAACTTGTGTTATATTATCCAAGCATTAATCCAGGCATTATAAAAAGGGAAGTTGCGTTCAGGAGTCTGGAATATAGACCTACTTTTAGCAAAACACAAAATACATACAGCAAATAAATCTGAAACTGCGTTCTTAACTCATCTCACTCGTATAAAAACAGATTATATACTCCTCAAAATGCATTAACATCATGGAAAGGACAAAATGAAACAGTTACGCTAAATTAGGAAAATAAATGCTTTAACATTGTTTATTATATTAATCTCAAACAGCTGAAGGGTGTGGACAGGAGACTGGTATAACCACGGCAACAGCGCCACCTATTGTACAGGAGTTCAATCATTTTTAGTTACTTTTTTTTACAGACTGTGTGAACAGTCCTTCCGTCACATTCCGTCTTGCAAAATCATCACGGATTTGGTGTGAACAGGCCTTTAGTTCTTAGAAAGAGAAGGAGAGTTCTGCAAATCTATCTCAAGATTAAAAGAGGTTACAAACCCAAACAACTCTATTATCTCAACAAGAAGGACAGTATTTCCACTCCTCACAAATCGCGACACGTAAAGTTTAAATATGCAAAAGTGCAAATGAGATTTAAGAGCAACGTTGGCGGGAAATACAAACAAATCTACCATATGGCTTTAGGAAACACGGAATATAGCATATGTCATATGGACAATGTTTATAGAGGGTTTTTTTAAGGTTCATTTTCGGAGCTTGCCGTCCTTGGTCACTGTATACTTTCATCGGCTCACTTTCATTTTATGTAAAAGAGCAGCATGAGCATTTTTGCCTATTTCTATAAAATTACAAAGAAGAAATAAAAAAGAAAAACTGCTGTTTATTTAATTAAGTAACAACCATGTACCTCAAAATGAGTTGCTTATGATAAATCTTATTGCATAATCTATAGCAGACCACTCTTTCCTCCCCAGTGTATCAGATTTGTCCCTTTTGATGTTAATTGGCTATGACCCAATTTGCATATAGCCTCTGAAGTGTTATGCAGATTTATAATTTACTTTGATAAGACATCCATTTAAGTGAAAGAGTCAAACTAAATAGGCACTTCAAAATAATTTGCATAATTCATTTTTCTAAATCTTATTGCCATGTCTCGCTGTAATAAAGCCAATTAAATAATAAAATAAAAAAATACTGTACATATTCTCTAATGAGCCTTGTGTAATTTGGCTGTCTTTTTGTATTAAGCATGATACTCTATTATAAACTTTAATAACAAGCTTCCCAATTCATGCATTTGAGCAAACAAAGGATGCATAATTGTTTGCACAGTAAACCAGTTTATCAGCACAAAAAACTCTCTATCCTTTTAAGGGAAATATATTATTCAGATTCAGGCTTTCAGCACCTTCCCTTTTTAAATTGAATAGAATTTGGCTGAAAGTCCTGATCAATAATTATGTGTGAGTTAAAAGCAAAGACTAAACCATTGACAAATGCACATACAATTTTGTATTTTGCTGGTAATAGAAATCCACCTGGGAATAAAAAGGAATAGCACTCAAAAGGAAACCACTGAACTGGAACTCCAGTTTCATGTGTTAAGGTTCTGTCTCCATTGTTTGCAATATGAATGCTATATTGAATCCCATTGTAAATTCATTAATTCATTGAGGCAGCATTAAACATAAAATCAGAGCTGAGCGCTCAAAGTAATCTCTCATTCAGTGAGAATAATTATACTCGGCACACATCAAAAGAAAGTGAATGGTATATTACGGTTTTCTCCCTACTTTACAGACGACCATAAAGAGAAATAATCACTTGCATTTCTAATATATAAACTATATGCAGTGTAGGTAATATGTTTATAAGTTTAGAGATTAATATAGAACTCAACAGTAGTTGAGTATTATTTGTATTTTCTGTTGGGCCACTAGTAAAGAGTTTTACTTGCCCTGCCGACATTTTCATTGGCCATACCACACACACACACACACACACACACACACACACACACAAACAAATCATAGATTCATAAAAACACATTTTCTGCTACCATCACTTGAGTCATGAGTTTGAATCCAGGGCGTGCTGAGTGACTCCAGCCAGGTCTCCTAAGCAACCAAAATGGCCTGTTGCTAGGGAGGGTAGAGTCACATGGGGTAACCTCCTCGTGGTCGCTATAATGTGGTTCTCGCTCTCGGTGGGGTGCGTGGTGAGTTGTGCGTGGATGCCAAGGAGAATAGCGTGAAGCCTCCACATGCGCTACGTCTCTGTGGCGCTCAACAAGCCACCGTGATAAGATGCCGGTCTCAGACGCGGAGGCAACTGAGATTCATCCTCTGTCGCTTGGATTGAAGCGAGTCACTACGCCACCACAAGGACTTAAGAGCGCATTGGGAATTCCAAATTGGGGAGAAAATAATATAAAAAATACAAAATTCTGGAAAACAATGGCATATCATGGAAAACATTGCTAAATCATTTTCAACCTATAAATAACTCCTCTGTCATTCCTGGAATTTCGGCAAAAACTCACCTATGTTTGCCTGCTACATTACATTACCTAGGTGAAATATTGAACTCGCAGTCTTGCACTGCTCTGAATGTAGGCTTGCAAAAATTCACCCTTATTTTTTGTTTTTGTTGTTTTGGTTTTTTCAACAAATCTACTGAAAATAAAAAAAGTGGCAACATTTTTACCATGCTTAGAAATGTTGTCTCATAGAAGAAAAACTAAATAAAATAAGTAGAAAAAGTACGACAGGTCAAATACTTGCTTGGTAAATGGCTAAATGACTTGTCTACAAGCTCTGACAGTCAATCCGCATTTCCCCCATGATAAAAATGTCAGCTATCTTTATGTGTAGTTTTTGCACATATTTAATGAATATTACATATTATATCATTGCTTTAAGCTACGGTGTATCTCTGAAAGTTAAATCAGCAAAATTGGCAACAACACTGTTCAATACACTACTGTATATCACAACACTATATTCATGGCATGAAAACACACCACCAACAAATATCATTTTTAGTGACTACGCAACACTGGACCAGTTATACGAGTGACAGTCCCATCAAATGGCCCGAAACTCCCTCATGCTGGCTCCGGCCCATCAATGTTGTTAAGCATTGATAAAGTATGATCATATAAATTGTGTTGAGTGTTTAAAGAAAAATGGACAAGACAGAAAGGAGGATGCTGCTTTGCCTCATCACACTCCTGATAGTCAAAAGTGTTTGCTGAGTGCTGATATGAGATAGAACAACATATCTGAGAGCAACATTCATGTATGGCCCAACTGAATAGAGCAGGTTTAAAAACAGCCTGCCAAACAAAAAGGATCAATTGACTGTCAGATGAGCATTTCACAAGCAAAAGCAAGCACCACTACTACTATTAGGCTACTCGTTCTTATGGTTAGATTTGAACAAACCTCTTACCTTATGTATGCAACCTATATAATTCCTCTATAACATGTTAAATGGATAAAAGTATAAAACCATCAAGGGCTACTTTAGAGGAAGCATCCATCAAACATTTCCAAACTGGCTTGCATTTCTGTTTCTAAGAAACATGTGCAATCCACCACACATTTAGAAAATAGACAATCGCACCTTGAAGAGTCTTTCAAATCTCTTACCAATGATCTCAATGTATCACTGTTGGGAATGGACATTTTAACCTTGTGGATTGTCCCTTGCGGACACTAAACCTTGCTATAAGAATGCCCTTGAGGACCAGCGGTATTACTGATAAAGTGTCTGTCCCTCCTGTGTGACCTTCATCTAATGAATATAGAATGATACTGTCAAATAAACTCTTTTGAAAGTGACTATGAGTTGCTAAGTGTTCTGTGTGGTTTTTAGCATATTGCTAGATGTTCTTTGTGGGTTTTTAGCATATTGCTAGATGTTCTTTGTGGGTTTTTAGCATATTGCTAGATGTTCTTTGTGGGTTTTTTTGCATGTTGCTAGATGTTCTTTGTGGGTTTTTAGCATATTGCTAGATGTTCTTTGTGGGTTTTTAGCATATTGCTAGATGTTCTTTGTGGGTTTTTTTGCATGTTGCTAGATGTTCTTTGTGGGTTTTTAGCATATTGCTAGATGTTCTTTGTGGGTTTTTTTTGCATATTGCTAGATGTTCTTTGTGGGTTTTTTTGCATGTTGCTAGATGTTCTTTGTGGGTTTTTAGCATATTGCTAGATGTTCTTTGTGGGTTTTTTTGCATGTTGCTAGATGTTCTTTGTGGGTTTTTAGCATATTGCTAGATGTTCTTTGTGGGTTTTTTTTGCATATTGCTAGATGTTCTTTGTGGGTTTTTAGCATATTGCTAGATGTTCTTTGTGGGTTTTTTTGCATGTTGCTAGATGTTCTTTGTGGGTTTTTTTTGCATATTGCTAGATGTTCTTTGTGGGTTTTTAGCATATTGCTAGATGTTCTTTGTGGGTTTTTTTTGCATATTGCTAGATGTTCTTTGTGGGTTTTTAGCATATTGCTAGATGTTCTTTGTGGGTTTTTTTGCATGTTGCTAGATGTTCTTTGTGGGTTTTTAGCATATTGCTAGATGTTCTTTGTGGGTTTTTTTGCATATTGCTAGATGTTCTTTGTGGGTTTTTAGCATATTGCTAGATGTTCTTTGTGGGTTTTTTTTGCATGTTGCTAGATGTTCTTTGTGGGTTTTTAGCATATTGCTAGATGTTCTTTGTGGGGTTTTTTTGCATGTTGCTAGATGTTCTTTGTGGGTTTTTAGCATATTGCTAGATGTTCTTTGTGGGTTTTTTTTGCATGTTGCTAGATGTTCTTTGTGGGTTTTTAGCATATTGCTAGATGTTCTTTGTGGGGTTTTTTTGCATGTTGCTAGATGTTCTTTGTGGGTTTTTAGCATATTGCTAGATGTTCTTTGTGGTTTTTTTTGCATATTGCTAGATGTTCTTTGTGGGTTTTTAGCATATTGCTAGATGTTCTTTGTGGGTTTTTAGCATATTGCTAGATGTTCTTTGTGGGTTTTTAGCATATTGCTAGATGTTCTTTGTGGTTTTTTTTGCATGTTGCTAGATGTTCTTTGTGGGTTTTTAGCATATTGCTAGATGTTCTTTGTGGGTTTTTTTGCATATTGCTAGATGTTCTTTGTGGGTTTTTAGCATATTGCTAGATGTTCTTTGTGGTTTTTTTTGCATGTTGCTAGATGTTCTTTGTGGGTTTTTAGCATATTGCTAGATGTTCTTTGTGGGTTTTTTTGCATGTTGCTAGATGTTCTTTGTGGGTTTTTAGCATATTGCTAGATGTTCTTTGTGGGTTTTTTTGCATGTTGCTAGATGTTCTTTGTGGGTTTTTAGCATATTGCTAGATGTTCTTTGTGGGTTTTTTTGCATGTTGCTAGATGTTCTTTGTGGGTTTTTAGCATATTGCTAGATGTTCTTTGTGGGTTTTTTTTGCATGTTGCTAGATGTTCTTTGTGGGTTTTTAGCATATTGCTAGATGTTCTTTGTGGGTTTTTTTGCATATTGCTAGATGTTCTTTGTGGGTTTTTAGCATATTGCTAGATGTTCTTTGTGGTTTTTTTTGCATGTTGCTAGATGTTCTTTGTGGGTTTTTAGCATATTGCTAGATGTTCTTTGTGGGTTTTTTTGCATGTTGCTAGATGTTCTTTGTGGGTTTTTAGCATATTGCAAAGTGTTCTTTGTGTTTTTTAGCATGTTGCAAAGTGTTCTTTGTGTTTTTTTTTAGCATGTTGCAAAGTGTTCTTTGTGTTTTTTTTAGCATGTTGCAAAGTGTTCTTTGTGGTGTTTTAGCATGTTGCAAAGTGTTCTTTGTGGGGTTTTAGCATGTTGCAAGGTGTTCTTTGTGGTTTTTTAGCATGTTGCAAAGTGTTCTTTGTGGGGTTTTAGCATGTTGCAAGGTGTTCTTTGTGGTTTTTTAGCATGTTGCAAAGTGTTCTTTGTGGTTTTTTAGCATGTTGCAAAGTGTTCTTTGTGGGGTTTTAGCATGTTGCAAAGTGTTCTTTGTGGTTTTTTAGCATGTTGCAAGGTGTTCTTTGTGGTTTTTTAGCATGTTGCAAAGTGTTCTTTGTGGGGTTTTAGCATGTTGCTATGTGTTCTGCGTGGTTTTAGTGTGTTGCTAGGTGATCTGTGTGGTTTTTAGCATGTTGCTATTTGTTCTGTGTGTTTTAGCATGTTCCTATGTGTTCTTTGTAGTTTTTTAGCATGTTGCAAGGTGTTCTTTGAGGGGTTTTAGCATGTTGCTACGTGTTCTGCCTGGTTTTCGTGTGTTGGTATGTGATTTGTGTGGTTTTTAGCGTGTTGCTATGTGTTCTTTGTGGTTTTTTAGCATGTTGCAAAGTGTTCTTTGTGGGGTTTTAGCATGTTGCTATGTGTTCTGCGTGGTTTTAGTGTGTTGCTAGGTGATCTGTGTGGTTTTTAGCATGTTGCTATTTGTTCTGTGTGTTTTAGCATGTTCCTATGTGTTCTTTGTAGTTTTTTAGCATGTTGCAAGGTGTTCTTTGAGGGGTTTTAGCATGTTGCTACGTGTTCTGCCTGGTTTTCATGTGTTGGTATGTGATTTGTGTGGTTTTTAGCGTGTTGCTATGTGTTCTTTGTGGGGTTTTAGCATATTGCTATGTGTTCTTTGTGGTTTTTTAGCATGTTGCAAGGTGTTCTTTGTGGGGTTTTAGCATGTTGCTATGTGTTCTACGTGGTTTTAGTGTGTTGCTAGGTGATCTGTGTGGTTTTTAGCATGTTGCTATTTATTCTGTGTGTTTTAGCATGTTCCTATGTGTTCTTTGTAGTTTTTTAGCATGTTGCAAGGTGTTCTTTGAGGGGTTTTAGCATGTTGCTACGTGTTCTGCCTGGTTTTCGTGTGTTGGTATGTGATTTGTGTGGTTTTTAGCGTGTTGCTAGGTGTTCTTTGTGGTTTTAGCATGTTGCTACGTTTTCTGCGTGGTTTTAGTGTGTTGCTAGGTGATCTGTGTGTTTTTTAGCATGTTGCTATGTGTTCAGTGTGGTTTTAGCATGTTGCTATGTGTTCAGTGTGGTTTTAGCATGTTGCTATTTGTTCTGTGTGGTTTTTTGCATGTTGATATTTGTTTTGTGTGGTTTTAGCATGTTGCTATTTGTTCTGTGTGGTTTTTAGCATGTTGCTATTTGTTTTGTGTGGTTTTAGCATGTTGCTATTTGTTTTGTGTGGTTTTAGCATGTTGCTATTTGTTCTGTGTGGTTTTTAGCATGTTGCTATTTGTTTTGTGTGTTTTTTCGCATGTTGATATTTGTTTTGTGTGGTTTTAGCATGTTGCTATGTGTTCAGTGTGGTTTTAGCATGTTGCTACGTGTTCTGCCTGGTTTTCGTGTGTTGGTATGTGATTTGTGTGGTTTTTAGCATGTTGCTAGGTGTTCTTTGTGGGGTTTTAGCATGTTGCTACGTTTTCTGCGTGGTTTTAATGTGTTGCTAGGTGATCTGTGTGTTTTTTAGTATGTTGCTATGTGTTCAGTGTGGTTTTAGCATGCTGCTATTTGTTCTGTGTGGTTTTTCGCATGTTGATATTTGTTTTGTGTGGTTTTAGCATGTTGCTATGTGTTCAGTGTGGTTTTTAGCATGTTGCTATTTGTTCTGTGTGGTTTTTAGCATGTTGCTATTTGTTTTGTGTGGTTTTAGCATGTTGCTATTTGTTCTGTGTGGTTTTTAGCATGTTGCTATTTGTTTGTGTGGTTTTTCGCATGTTGATATTTGTTTTGTGTGGTTTTAGCATGTTGCTATGTGTTCAGTGTGGTTTTAGCATGTTGCTATTTGTTCTGTGTGGTTTTTAGCATGTTGCTATGTGTTCTTTGTGGGTTTTAACATGTTGCTAGGTTTTCTGTGTGGTATTTAGCATGTTGCTATTTGTTATGTGTGTTTTTAGCATTTTGCTATGAGTTCTGCATTGTTTTAGTGTGTTGCTAGGGGTTCTGTGTGGTAGCATGTTGCTATGTGTTCAGAGTGGTTTTTAGCGTGTTTCTTTTTGTTCTGTGTGGGTTTTAGAATGTTGCAAAGTGTTAGTTGTGGATTTTAGCAGATTGCTATGCATTCTTTGTGGTTTTTAGCATGTTGCTATGTGTTGTGTGTGGTTTTTACTGCCTTACTATACAGTTGCTAGGGTGTTCTGGTTGCATAAACGTACATCTTTTTCAGTGTTTGTCCTAAAACAGAGCTAAAAGAAACCTATTATACATATTGATATCACTGTTATCTATCATTGGCAATTAAGAATATTTTTTTTAAACTCAAATAAGACTTAATTTCAGAAATTAAATTCTAGCATTACTGGTGACCTGAATCAACAATGCCTAAAAATCCTTTCTAGGGTAGTTACAGTAAAAAGCACTAAATAATTCACCAAAAAGTCTCCTTACATTTCTCTTTCACAAGACTACAGGGTGAGATTGCTGTAGTATCCCAAGCAAAAACCTAATTTGAATCCTAGCAAACTGGAAGGATATCTATTCTCCAACTCCAAGAGTTTAGAAATTGATACTCAAAACATATTTCAAGTCTAAATGAAGCAGCATGAATATCACTTTATGAAACATTGACTTGCTTGTAACTGCAAAAAATTACCCATTTATAGGCAATGTGAAATGATTTCTTACTTTGTAATGAAGCAGCCAGAGCGGTTCTACTTCCTCTCCACACTCCATTATAAAATAGCAATCTCAGGTCAAGGCAATAATACTGCTTTAGCAAAGAGATCAGCTCTGTCCTTAAGGACTAAACTCAGTGACTGTAATCAAAGCTATGCCTCAGGAAATTACAGCGAGATCCCTTTAACCATTCTAGTTAATAGTGGAAGCGTTGAGACTTCAGGTTTCTTCAAGATGAATCAATATTGTTCGAGTAAGAGTAACGCAGAGGATCAAACTTTATTGGTTTTCTTTATTAAAAAAAAAGAAAAAAGAAGCTGTTATTACATTACAAAAACTGGCATAATTGAGAGCTATGCTCTTTGTTATTGCAGAGTAAAAGGACCATTCAAATTCACTAAAGCAACTCATATAGACAATGGTCTATTAGATAATTAGCAAGCCATGACATTAGTACACAGTTAGCTGGGCTGGCTCAACACTCGTATAGTTAAATCAAGATGATAATGGCTCATAACTTCGGATGAAAAGGGATTGAGGCTTTCTGATGCGTTTCCTTCAGCCAGGAGATGAGGATTTTATTCAGCTCTGCAGGCCTAAAGAGGAAATGGAGATAGTATGGACTAAATACCATGTGATATAACATGAAAAGACTAGTCTGCCAATGTATTTAGGTAATTAGTAGTGCTTGCAAAGACAAGCATCACTATTAATGTTACTCATAAGGGACACATTTGAACAAATTTTACTGCTTGTTGAGGAGATGTCACAGTGAAAATCCTTGTCTTCCCAGTAAAATTATCTAAACATCCTTTAATGATTTTCTAGTCTCTAGATATGGCTCAGTACCCTTCATCAATCTAGATCTAGTCTATGGGATGTTTTTGTCCATTTTGTTGTATCAGATGCCCATTTGACATTTAATCAAGTGCAGGATGTGAATATGTATATAGATATCTTCAATTCAAGTTTTAGTAGTTAAAATGCTGTTTCTTGATGTTTTATTGATATTCTTCTTCAGTTATCTCTGAGCTGAGTATATTCAATTCTAGATATCTGAAAGTAATATTGCCACTAGTGGAAAAACTAATTCCAGATAACAAATATTTGCGTTTTTACTAGTTGACATTTGTACTAGCATTTTTACTAGTTAGTACATTACTGCTATGTGAAATTGCAATAGTAAGAAATTAATTATACATATGCTTAATAGCATTTTGAACAGGACTACAGCCATTGCCAAAAGTGTTGGCAGTGACATAAATTTTGTGTTTTGCAGTTTGCTGCTTCAGTATTTGTAGATTATTATTGTTTATTTTATTTGTTTATTTGTAGATATGTTTCTATGGTATACTGGAAAATAATGATAAGCATTTCATGAGTTTTAAAGGCTTTTATTGGCAAAAACATTCAATATATGCAAAGAGTCAATATTTACATTGTTGAACTCTTGTTCTTTATAACCTCTGCAATTCCTTCTGGCATGCTGGATATCAGCTTCTGGGCCAAATCCTGAATGATGGCGATCCATTCTTGCCTTATTAGTGCTCGGAGTTGATCACAATTTGTGGGCTTCTGTTTGTCCACTCGCCTTTTGAGGATTGATCACAGGTTCTCTACGGGATTAAGATCCGGGGAGTTGCCTGTCCACGGATCCAAAATTTCAATGTAATGATCTCCGAGCCACTTCATTATCACTCTTGCCTTGTGACATGGTGCTCCATCATGCTAGAAAATGCACGGATCATCACCAAATTGCTCCTGGATCGTTGGGAGAAGTTGCTCTTACAGGACGTTTTGATACCGTTCCTTATTCATGACAGTGTTTTTGGGCAGAATTGTGAGAGGGCCCACTCCCTGTGATGAAAAGCAACCCCACACATGGATGGTCTCAGGATGCTTCACTGTTGGCACGACACAGGACTCATGGTAGTGTTCACCTTTTCTTCTCTGGACTATCGATTTTCCAGATGTCCCAAACAGTCGGAAGGGGGCTTCATCTGAGAAAATATCTTCGATATCTTCTTCTGCTGTCCAATCCTTGTACTTCCTCCAGAATTTCAGTCTGTCCTTGATGTTTTCCTTGGAGAGAAGTGGCTTCTTTGCTGCCCTTCTTGACACCAGGTCATTGTCCAAAAGTCTTCACCTCACTGTGCGTGCAGATGCACTCACACCAACCTGCTGCCAATATTGAGCTCTGCACTGGTGGTGACACGATTCTGCAGCTGACTCCTCAGGAGGAGACGTCCTGGCACTTGCTGGATACTCTGGGACATCCTGAAGCCTTCTTCACTGCAGTTGAACCTCTCTCCTTGAAGTTTTTGATGATCCAGTAAATGGTTCTTTCAGGTGCAATATTCCTTGCAGCAATTTCCTTGCACGTGAGCCCATTTTGATGCACAGCGATGATGGCTGCACGTCTTTCTTTAGAGGTAAACATTGCAAACAAGAACACAATGATTGGAAGATTTCTTCCCTCATTTTATAGCAATCAGTCTGCTCTTATAATCCAATCAGAATGATCGAATGATTTCACCTGACTAGTACTCGTTCACACTTTCCCCGGTGCTGCTGATATGATTAGTGAAATTTTGTTAGCTGGTCATTTTGTGCCAGGGCCAAAAAAACTGTGAAATTTGGGTTTTTGTGATAAAGTTATTTTTTTGGCCAATGAAGGTTTTTTCAATTATTTAAAATGCATCTGAACACTCTGCACAATAATCTAGAAACAATGTGAATCAACACCACAACAACTGAAGCAGAAGAATTTGCGAAACACAAAATTGATGTCACTGCCAATACTTTTGGCCACGGCTGTACTAGTGAAAATGCAGTTACGGATATTCATATTTCTATACAAGTTGAAATTCCATTTTTGTTATCACATTTACATTTATGGATTTGGCAGACGCTTTTATCCAAAGCGACTTACAACGCACTTATTACAGGGACAATCCCCCCCCAGAGCAACCTGGAGTTAAGTGCCTTGCTCAAGGACACAATGGTGGTGGCTGTGGGGATCGAACCAGCAACCTTCTGATTAACAGTTATGTGCTTTAGCCCACTACGCCACCACCACCATCAAGAATAAATGTTTGTTTTTTTACTTATGATATCTAAAATTAGCATTTTCAATAGTAGTAATTCAACGGCTGATATCAAGATATCATTTTAGTGAAAATTAAATTGTAGATACTTATAATTCATATCCAGCACGTGATATTAAATGTTTAAAAAGGTTTGCGATATTTATTGTCCACCAAGTGAAAATCGTAATTGTCAGAATCCTGTCACTTTGGTCAGTCATGTTTATTGTGTTTTATACGATTCTAACACCCATGTTCTGTGTTTTGTGTTTTATGTTCGGAGCGTGGTGTCTGGGTCGCGATCCAGACACTCATGCACCATGTCTCGTCATTTTGGAGCGCATGGCTTCCAGTTCGGTTCTCTCGTCATGCGCTTCTCCTGCCAGTCTCGTGTGTCATGTGAGTGCACATGGCCGTGTTTGGTTCTTCATCGCCATGTGCAATGGTGGCCGTTATGGTCTTGTATGTTCGCACATGGTTTGTCTGCCAAGTCATGTGCTTTTCTTCCAATATTTTGTGCGCTCATCCCTCGTCCCTCTGCCAGATTGTTTCGCAAAGTTGTCTGTTGTTGCTCGTAGCTCCTATCTGTTCTTGTATCTCAGTCGGTCTTCTGTTGGTTTCTGTTTTAGATTGTTTATTGGCCTGATTTGTTGTTTCTCTCCCTCGTGAAAGCTTTTGTTTGTACTTTGTTTTATTTTAACAAAGCCCTTATCGAAAATTGCCTGTGCACTTGGGTCCTCCCTCAGATTCTGTGACGGTAAGTCTGAAGACTTAAAGGAATATTTTGGGTTCAATACAAGTTAAGCTCAATCAACAGCAATTGTCGTATAATGTTGACTAATTTATTTTGACTCATCCCTCCTTTTCTTTAAAATAGCAAACATCTGGGTTACAGTAAGACACTAACAATCGAAGTGAATTGGGCCAATCATTAAATGTTAAAATATTCTGTTTTTACGACTTTTTACGCCCGTAAAAACAACAAATTAAACCGTTTTAACAGAAGAATTAATCCAGGATTTTATCAAATTATAAGCTTCACATTTCTGCTTTTAAAGCCTCAAGAAAACCTCAAGAAAGTTACATTGTTTTAAGAAAAGGAGAGACAATTAAGCAACATGGTATGCAACATTATGCTACAAATGCTGTGGATAGAGCTTAACATAATCCAGATAATAATCTGTGAAGGCTAGGGTGTACTCTGCACTCAGACTCTCAAATTACAGTAACCTCTTAAGACAGCAAGCCTGTACAGACACGTTCACTGCATGTGGGCTACTATTGCTTTGTTACACTCTTTTTTACAGTCAACTACAGGCATATTTGTTGACAGCACACTGAAAACGGTCAGCGTGTCTAGAATACCAATGTAAAAAATATGAGACATTTCTGAAGTGTAAAATGTAACTAAAAACCTGCTGACCCCTCTGTAAGTTCAGACACATAAAAAAGCTTCTTAAACACTTAACAGGGTGCCGTTGTCCTCTGGGGTCACAGGGTCACTTCACTTGCCCTGAGATAAGGCTATTCCTGCCAGATTCAGAATGTTAGTGTTCATGTATTGATTACTGAAGGGTGGAGGGCTTGATGAAAGTGGAGGGGTTAAGAGACATTAAAATAATTTACAGCTGCACAGGTTGAGCAATCAAACCCTCGGGTCAATGCAGAGAGGACGTTAAATATCTGTCTGGTCAGACATGCTCTCAGAGTTGAAGCAGTAATTAACCACCACTGTAAGGATATTACCAAAACACGCCTGCTGATATTTGAAAAGATAAATGTAAGAAGCAGTTGGTGATCTGATGGATGTGTCACTTTGTTCCTAGCTGAGGTTTCTATCCTTTTACTCATATCTCACAAAATCTGCAAATATTTCCAGACCATAGTTTGTGCTTTGAAAGATGTGAAAGTACATTTTTAACCCTACACCACTAATGTGGGTAAATGCTAGTACATTTCTAGCTGTTTTGTTATCTACTGCAAAAATGTTGGCAATGTGTCAAATATTCAGTTACGTAACATTGCTCAAACGTTTGTTTAATCTACAGAATTCCCTTATGTCCAAACAACTCAGGAAATCTATCAGGATAATGTCCAGATCCTATTTTACCCCAAAAATCTAAATAAAAAATCATTTACATTTTGAATAAGGAAAATAAAAGCCTGTTTTTAAGGACTATTACGATTAAGAAATTAATTTAATGACAATTACATTACACACATTACTGTAATACAGTTATTTTGGTTTTATTTTCCATCTTATAACTCAGAAATATAACTCAGAAATGTTCTTGACAGGTTTCGTGAGATTCACTCTTGTGGTGCGTTCACATACAACGCGAATCGAGCATTTTGCGTGGCGAGATTACACACAAAGTCAATGCAAAGATGTGAATAGGCGCGAATGGAGCGAATGGCGTGAAGCGAAAACGTGAAATCGCTTCATTCGCGAGTTCGCGCAGGTTGACATTTTTCAACTCGAGCGAGAAATTCGCATGACACGTTGTCGCGAAAGCCTATCAGTATTGAGATTGTCTGCATGTCACTGAAGTACTGGCGGAAGAAATCAGGAAAAATGGATGAGAAAATGGTTTTAGTGGTGTGTGGGCACCCAAAATTGTATGACACAAAGTCAACGTATCTGGGACTTCCACAACAGATACAGAGCAGCAGCAATTGTTGTGATATCGGCCATGGTTGATGGCAGAAAGATACGTTGTCGTAGAAGCCCCTCCTCCTGTCCTTTTCCGAAAGAGAAGGTGGAATACTCGCGCGAACGCGAGATAAAAGACAAATTTAATCCAGCGGTCATTATGGAAGTCAGCATTTGTGGAATGTTTTTCTCTGTAGGGTGAAATGAATGTAACGCTGAGTGCTTTAACCTCAAATCTGACCTCTCCGTGTCATTTTCCTGTTATTCATGTCACTGTTTGACCACAGTGGTGGTATCTATGAGCATCCATTCGAAAATAACCTGACATGGTTTTGACCTATTTTATTCTATCAAATATTATGTCCCTTATATAACAACTGTGAGCTAAAATGCTAAAAGGTCAGAGTCTGTTAATTAGTTTTGCTGATACCTTTCTGACATTTAAGCTGCACCACAAGCAGCAGTGACTTTAGAAACATTCAGACTTGTTGCTATATGGATGTTTGATTATGTTTAACCTTGTGCGATCCCGCGTCCACATTGTATTTTGTATTTGTATTTGTGGACGTTGTATTTTGGCTGATACGCAACGCATAATTGAATACATTTAAACAGACTGAATACTGTTCACAAGACTGTAGTCTGTCGGACTGCCTCTGATCTGCCCGGGGAGGCGCGGCTGTTGTCAGTTAGAGGGTGCATACGTCGAGTAAAAGGCGAGTAAGTTTTTTTTTTTTTTTTATCTCTCTCTCCTCTCTCTCACTGCCACTCTGCGTTGGCCTTTTCCCTCTCTTTTATATTTCAGTGTTTTTTTTTGGGGGTGGGGGGGCGCTACACTGTTACAGGAAGTACCCCAGCCTGAGAGAACGAGGGAGGAATGTGGCAGGGCGGAGGGCAGGGCGGGTCGTGAGTCTGCAAACCTGATCCCTTATCAGGCTAATTAAGCCTCCGAGAGGGATAAAGGCTGACTGCAGAGGATGGTGCAGGAGAGAGAGAGATCATTTATGGGATACATGTGTGTGTGTTTGTGTCTTTTGTTTAAGTTTCACATTAAACTATTATTTATATTGTCAAGCCGGTCCTCGCCTCCTCCTTGCCCGTCTAAGTCCTTTACAGCTACTTTCTGATATAATGTCTGTAACGTCTCAAAAACATGAATAACAAACACTTCTAGAAACTACTTAGTCCCGTTGACATCCATTTTTAGGAAAAATATTTGCTCTGGGATTTGTTTTTTCTGTGCATGTTTATTAGGTGCTACTAGTTACAAATCAAAAAGGCAAATGGAAATTGCGCACAGCAGTCACGCTCAGGTCTCAGACGGTTAATATCTGAAATGCAAGTTCATTAGTTTAGTAGTCAACTTTACCTCTCCATCTGAGTCCAGTGTCCACACTCCACAATGTGGCCTCTCGTGAGGTTGGGAACCTTCAGAACACAAACATACAAGATATCAGTTGAGCTTATGTGTCCACGTCCAGCGGTACTTTATGATATTTCACATGCAACCTCATGTTCACGTCATGTCAGACTGAACAGAATTACACATTTTCCAACTTGTCAAAACAACTGACGTCTTTGTCAAACTAGTACATTTTAATTTTGAGAAAGCTTTGACTTCTGACACTTGTTGTGTCAGGGCCGGCTGTGGCTCAGGTGGTAGAGCCGGTTGGCCACTAGGGTTGGTGGTTCGATTCTCGAACCACACGACTCCACATGCTGAAGTGTCCTTGGGCAAGACACTGAACCCCAAGTTGCTCCCAATGTCAAGCTAGTGCCTTGCATGGCAGCTCTGCCGCCATTGGTGTATGAGTGTGTGTGTGTGTGAATGGGTGAATGTGTCACAGTGTAAAGCGCTTTGAATACCGCTAAGGTTAAAAAAGCACCATATAAGTGCAGACAATTTACCAAATTACCATTTTTGTAGTAATTTAAGACTTACATAACAGCAGCAGCATCAACAGCTGAAAATTGTTACATTTTCATATATATATATTTGGCAGATACTTTCATCCAAAGTGACTTCATTACATTCAACAAATACATTTCTTATCGGTGTATGAGCTTCCTGGTATTGCAAGTGTCATGCTAAACCGTATGTATTTCTGTATTTTATTATAGCCAATGTTACCTACCGTGCTTCCTTTTTCTCTCCAAGATTTCACAAAAGAATGAAAAAAATGAATTAATGATGTAATAATTTTGATGTCATTAAAAAAATACAAAATAAAGCGGTGTTGGATCCATTTTTGGTCGTTATAGAAATGGCTAATTCATGCATCCGCGAATGTAAACAGTTTAAAGTAGACTCTCCAAGTCATTTTGAACTGGCATAAACACAGTGGAAAAATAAATGTTATAACTAAGAGAATAACAATGAAGCTATCTTACCAGATTCTCCATGCCAGTAGCAAAGACGGGCAGAAGTACAGGGTCCTTTTCTGCAGTCACCATTAAAGCTGGCATCATAATCTGTGATGGCAGAACCGTTGTCATTTATAACATTCTGTATAAAATCATTCACCATCAGTGTTATCAAATCTAATTTGACAACCTTAAAGGAATATTCCGTGTTCAATATAAGTTAAGCTTAATCAACAGCATTTGTGGCATAATATTGATAACCGCATACATTTATTTAGACTCATCCCTCAAGATTTCAGCAAGGCACTTACAATTGAAGTGAATGGGGGCCAATTTTTGGAGGGTTTACAGACATGGGCAACATACGGCCCGTGGGCCAGATCAGGCCCTTCACATGGTTTAATGTGGCCCACGGCTCATTTATTGTAAAAGTGTTTTTATTTTTCATTGGATATTTCTGTTAACTTGCATTGGGACCAAACGCGTCTCCACAAGCGTTTAAAATGCTCATGGTTGCCAGATAAGAGACGCAACACCCCCAGTCTAATGTTCTGTCTAATGCTATATTTATTTTGTGCAATCTGGCAACCATGCACCTTTCCCCTTTGAACAAATTTAGCGATCTGTAGTGCAATATTCTGCTCAAGGAAAAGCGTTATACGGCTACTCTGTGTCCATTCTTGAGGCTGCTTGTGATGTTTGGTGCTACTTTGCAGGTAAACCTTCTCAGTGATTAAATTAAATATAAAAGTAGATCTCTGCATCATTGACATGTGAGCAAAAGCAAGCCAGAGATGAATATGTATTTTTTATTTGTGCAGTTTAGAAATGTTGAAGTCCCCTCGCACCTGTATGTTAATCTAACTCTTGCATTAATCATTTATCATAGTCATGCAGCTGGTGTTATTCAGTTGCGTGCTGAAAGTCAAACCATCGATACCCACAGATCATAGATACACTTCAGAAAATTGAGTACATAACTATTTCTGGGCTTAAAGGATACAAAAACCAAATCAATGGTCAATTTCTCAAAAAGGAATGCAATGTGGGCCCCCCATGCACTACTTAAATCCCGATGTGGCCCCTTTAACAAAATAGTTTCCCACATCTGGTTTAAAGTCAGAAAGTGCTGATTATACGGTAATTTTCAAAAAGCACTTACATTAATGTTTTCTATTAAAACTCATTATTTGAGCTGTAATGTTGGCTAAATGTGTAGTTTTTACAGACATTGTATGGTTTAATGGTTTGTTGACATTACATCATCATGCTAAAATTAGCTATAACTTTACACAGAAAAGGTTAATAAGCCATTTTATCACACTAAAATCATGTTGACACATTTTGTTCGACTTATTGCTAAACTTTTGAACCAGTGAGTATTTTAATGTTTGATTGGCCACATTCACTTCCATTGCAAGTGCCTCGTTGTAACCCACGTTTTTTTTTGTGTGTAAAACAAGGGACACGTCTAAATACATTTTTGTGGCAATCAACATTATGTCACAAATACTGTCTAATTGCTGCTTTTCAACACAGTTTTCTTCTCAGTTATATAAATGTTGGTGTTTTATTGCCCAATAATGTGTAATGCGTTCACTCCAGTTGAAATCCTATTTTTTTAAGCCAGCTAAACACGGCTTTGATTACAAATAATAAAAACTACAGTTTTCTTAAAACAAAGACAAAGGATATGTTTCTTATCATTAATCAGGCAACGCAAAATAACTCCCAAAAGCAAAGAGTGCAAAATGTATGCATGACTGCATGTGGTCGTCTGTATAAAAAGATAAGTTTATCCGTGAAACATTTTAGCTCAAGTCACAGAGGAGCAAAAGTAGGGTCAAAAGTGACAGGCCATCTGTTCTGCACAGACTGCATTAGTGCTCTAGATACAGTGCTTATTTGCTGGAATGAGAGGCACTGAGGTATTTTTTGTCAGTGATGGTTTCAGAGATATGGTTTAATGGCAGATCTGGAGCATGGTGAGGACACTTGCCTTGCCCCTTGGCCTGGAGCACATCCAACGCCAATTCCGCTCCCCATTACGGTACCAGTTCAGAGGCCCCCTGTGACAAAACATTACCCTCAGTGAAAACATGTAGTCAATGCCAAGATAATAAGCATGCATCTATTATCAGTGCCAGAAGGTAAACAGCACCAGCAATTTTCAAATGTTTTCAGAGGACAAGAATTATGAAACCACAGTAATGTCAACAACCATAGCCAATTGAAACAACCCAATTTAGGTTAACAGAAAAATTGTCTAGAGGAATAGCCATCAAATACAGGGTTCTCACGGTCATGAAAACCTGAAAAAATATCAGGGAATTTTTAAATGGTGATTTCCAGCAAATGGAAATTGTTAAAGAGGTGGTTCATTTTACAAACAAGCAGTAATCCTGTCACATTCCTCCCTCGTTCTTGCAGTGGAAAATATATATTTTCGGCAACGTTCCAGTAAACATTGAAACACTTCTCCAGGCTCTCTCTCTCTCTCTCTACAATTACTATCTTTTTAGCCTGGCAGAAAAAAATAATAAAGATCAGGGAATGAACAGCAACATGTTTGACTTTGTCCGCCATGTTTTTGCGATTTCACAGCGCAGCAAGTCACACCTTTCTGAGATCCTTATTGGTCAATGCATGCCTATGTCAGAGTGCGTTGCAGTCAAATGTGAAGTGCTCTCAACTTTTGGTCGCATGACAGAGCGACACTATTGCAAATCCTTGCGTTTTCCCTCTTCATCCTTTTGATGCACCATCCACATTGATGTCAATGCATTCGCAGCATTCTCTGATGTAGCGTAAACTCTAGTATGTAAGCGCTCTTTAAGAGCATGGGAATTTCTATAGTGAATTCTAGTTTTCCTCTGCTCTAAAAATATCTCATCAGTGAGATATTGCTCTTGTGTAGAGTAAAGGGCCTTTCAGATAGAATATATTGTGGTGCTAAACTATTTGAGGCAGTGCAACATATAGAACAGAACACAGTCCTGCAGCATGAGACACTGAAGAACAAACAGCAAGACTCTGGGAAATGGTCCAAGACATTCGTGCAAGTTTACAACTTGGTTGCATGCCACAAATGCCCGATTTGTGAGAGAAAATTGTTTTTGGTCAATGATGTGTCAAATCTACTCATAAATCAAATGTGTGAGTCATTTGCAAACTGGTCTGAATTAAAATGGTTTTAAAAAAATCTGTATCCACTAGCCTAATCACGGATGCCTGGAAAGGTCATGGAAGAGTCACGTTTGGGAATCCTTTGAATAGGACATGTTCCTGGATGGTTCCTAATCCTAACGATAACATACATACACCACGTCTTAATTAAGTTCCAGGTTACCAGGTTCCAAGTTTTAAGCATCCACGCTGAAAGCGAAAATGCTGAACAATGCGGCATAATAACAGCCAATCGAAACATTTGCTTGTCCCAGAAAATGTTTAGATTTACATGGAAGAGATAGCTTTTATAACTAAAAGTTTGTCACTGCTTCACTTGTTTTATCACGTGTCACATCACATCTGGTTAGGATATAAGGGAAGTAAAAAAAGTAAAATATGTAAATGATTGTTAAAGACCCTAACCCTAAAATCTGGATGATAGGATCATTGTTCCAGGACCAATACGGATGTCAATCAAGGAACATGTCCTGCTTGGGTATAACACATTTATCCATGTCAATGAAGATGCCAATAAAAAACAAATACTCTACATATTTTGGAGTGCACTTTTTCAGTATACCTGAAGCCACTCTTGGTGTACTGTTGAACATAGTACCGCAGAGCAGACTCGCTCAGAATAGCACTGCGGGGCGGATCATCGGGTGAGCCCACAAACAATCCACCTGATAAAAATGAAGCATGCAAGAAAAGAAGCAAACATCACCAAGGTAAGTTCAGTGTCAGCTAAACTAAAAAGGCATAGAATATTTTTAACGGGGATTATCTGAATTGCCAAAACTAATAATGCTGCCAATAGAGCCATGATGTCAATTTGTAGGCGATCCCGAAAGTCTAATTCGCCTTAGGTACCCCCTGGATTTTCTTATAGGTTTTTATAATGGGGGTTTTTGATCTTAAGTGAAAAATAAGGTCTGTGGTAAATGTTACTTAATGATATGTGGACGTTTTGTTCTACGACACAAATTACACATACCTCAAACGTGAATTTTGAAGCCAGTGTGTGTGTGTGTGTGTGTTTTTTTTTGTATAAAGTATGTAATTCAATACAACTTCAATATACACATTTGAGGTATGAACATGTTTAATTTATGTTGTAGAACAAAAGGTCCACATATCATCAAGTAATGTTTACCACAGACATTATTATACTCATTAAGTTAAAAACCCACAGGAAAATCCAGAGGGAACCCATGGCGAATTTTCTTCCGTGTTTTTTGACTACAACATGAACAGCTCTATAGTTCAAAAAAATAAAAGAAATTCAAAATTATTCATTGTTATTCATAGTACACTCTTACCTCTCTGGCAGACCCCAGCAGTACTAAACTTAGGATGTGTATCCTGTGAAAAAAAGGAGATGTTTAAAGAACAAACATTCTTCAAAGGCTTTATAATGAAAAAACATGACTAAAAGGAATATGGGTGAACAGATGCAATGTGTGAACAGATGCTTTATTAAAAAGTGGCAAATATATTTATAAAAACATATATAGTTACATTTATTAATAATCGGAATAAACAATTCTTTCGCCAAGCAATATAGTTGTTTAGCCTAACTGTAGGTTGTGTTGTGGTCATAAGTGTGCATTCTTTGGCATTTTACAACAGCTTACTATCTATAAGGTCATGCCAAAAAACAACAGTTGACTAATCCAGTGATAATAATACTACCTTTATTCTTATGTTTCTGATTTGACATTATATATCTCAGGTTGTAAATAAGGTAGCTCCGAAAAACGCCTTTTGTTTTGTTCCCAATCACGTCACCTGTAACTTAGTAAACGTTTGTGTTGATCAAAAGTTCAGGCATTACAAATATAATATATTTCAATGTCCAAAAATGTCTCCATGTGTCCAAAAACATCTCCAAACAAATAAAACATAATAATTGTACATAAGAACTAATTACACTTGCAAACACAACAATGACTAAAGGCTTGCATAGCATGCAGACATGGTGTTTGTAATGGGATTTCACAGAATGAGTTTCATTCTGTGCCATTTGAGTCATTATTGAGTCTGTGTCATGTACTTGGCACCATCTCTGGTGGCCATGTGTAATTTAGAGTGACTGATCACATGACAAATATGGAGGACAATCACCACTTTTTGGAGCAATCTGAACCCAATCCAATTGTTTAAACATTTCAAGACGCTACAGTATTTACGATGATGTCATCAGATTCATGAAAGCTAATGTGTTTTTGGCCAGATAGCACATTATGTGCTGTGTGCACATTGTGCTTTGTGTGGGTTATCTAATGATCTATGCAACCAATTAGATTGTGTGTGGGCTTGTTTTAAAGATAATCGCCTCCTCCAAGTAACGGTATGTGTTATTTTAAGTTCCATTTATTTTTAGTAAAGTTATAAGTGAAAATGCACCATATGAGCAACACCTGTTCACTTGAAACATGTATGTCAAAGACATATACTTAGCTATTACTCGCTATATTTTTGTCTGCGAGTTAAATAAATAGGTTGTATTCTACACATTAAGAGCTTTCCGACAACATATGACACATGGCTATTTGATGAGTTTGATGTTTTTATCAATTCCAATAATATGTACAGTGCAAAATCTTTAATAGATTATCAAAACAGATCACTCCTGATTTGTCTGCAAATTTTTCAGTTTTGGTCATAATGCCTACATGCATTGTGAAGTAGAACTAATAAGCTTTAAATGATACCTATTTTGTGCATGTCAAGACTGTAGTTATTGGCAATTATTTTTTCTGGCAGGAGCCCATTCAAATTTAATAATATATTTGTAGCTTTTTACATGTTTTATATATATATATATATATATATATTACTCTTGTGCTCCAGCTACCGAGAAATAGAGAGGATGGCTATTTTACCACTGAGAAAGCTGATCTTCAGAAAGCTGACAGCATCTCTGCTTGGGTGTGGCAGCAGGTGATCAAACATGCTCCATCTCTCTCTCTCTCTCTCTCTCTCTCTCTCTTTATCTCTCTCTCTCTCTCTCACACACACACACACACACACAGTTACACCCTTGTTTATCCAATAACTTGTTAGAAACAGCACAAGCCATGATACTCTTTCTGAAGTGACATTTTTTAATTACTAACGGAGGCTTTGACGCATTCATTTGGTTTGAACCAGCAATGGCAGATTCTGGTCCGTTACATAAGAAAGTAGTTCCAGCACAAATGCGTTTATGACCATACTCAGTTTTTACAAAATTTTTAATTTGTATTTGTTCACTGAACTGTTGTATACAAGCAATATCATACTCATAATCGTGCTATATGGCCCTAAATCAGCACTGCTGTAATTACCTACGACACTGGGTCTGCGGCATCATGCCTGTGGCTGAATCACAGCTGATGAAGGGCCAAATAGCACGATTGCGATATATATATATATATATATATATATATATATACATACATTTAAGACAACTCTCAGAACAAATATAAGGTGTTATAATGGACACAGGTTAGTAGGTTTGTTCTTTGCAGTCTAGATCTTGCTACAGCTAAAACATGCATGACAGACTTGCTGTGTTGAGCATGTAGGACATGTGATTAGACACGTGGAGGAGGAGGGTTTCAGAGAAAAACTCTTGTGGTGTACTGCAGTGAAACCTGCTAGCCTACTAAAAACTGATGCAATTTAAATGTTACACAAATGAGATTTCTTAAGTTGATTGGCTTAACAGATTAACATGTAAAAGGACCCTTTAGTTTGGGCAATGTAGAGTTTCATGACTGAATTTAGGATAATTTATTCTATTTAGTGTTAAGACATTTCTAATACTTGATGCTGTCATTAAACATAAATGCAATGAATTATTTACACCCTTTTCCTTCAAATAAAATTACTGAAGGCAAAACAAAGTCACCTTAAAATGATAAATTGCATTGGCACATGTGAAAAGACACTTAAATTAGTTTCTCCAACGATGTGCATCCCCCCTCCTCCATGGTGATTTCCCTTTGTTTATTCTTAGCACTAGAGGTTTATGTGTCTAGAGATGCCCGTCTGCCCTGACTCGACAACCCCAGCTGCCCATGCAGTCATTTGAATGCAGCGTGTGGCTACCTGGGCTTGAGTAACGGCCAGCGTGCCGTTTGTGATTCATGACTCCGGGATCACAGTCCCAGATGCCAGACCTTTAAGTGGCCCTCATTAAGATGCTGGGTCATTCAGCACCAAACGCACGACTTGACCCTTTGATCTCCAATAATTTGTGATAAAGGGAAAGTCTGTTTCTAGCATCATTTTGCCACTTGGTTTAATATTATGATCTAATAATACAATAAAATTCATGCATTTTTAAGCGTGACTCAAGTGTAGAAATAGCCTACTTTTCAGGGTCACTATATTCTGTGGTTGGTTCACTTTCAAATATTGAAAATGGACCCTTCGGGAATCCCAAAGGAAGCTCTTAAATTTGTATCTATTTCTGCAAACTAATGTAGCCTATTGTAGTAGCATCTTTGGTCAACCAGATTTAGAATAAAAAACATGATGGTTGAACATCCTGGACTGCTTAGAAAAACAGAAATGTATCTTGATCTAAGCTGGACTTCTCAGGAGGGTTTGTTTACAAAGCACCTTAAAATGAAGATCTAATAATATACGTATCTGTCACTACAATACCAATCTAATGAATGTCAGATTTGTGCCTAATTCAGTTAAATGAATCAATGTGGATGTAAAATGTAACTTACGGTCTCATAACTTGCAAAGAACATCAATTTAAAGGTTCGCTCAAGGTTTTTCTCCATTTCTGCCTCTGCAACACCCTTACAAAACAGATCAGACAGAAACATTGGTGTCAGTATTCGCTTTGTTATGGTTTAGAATGAACATCTCATAAGGTGATAGCTCACAGGCTTCTGGAAATAGATCTGATAGTCAAAGATTGGCATAGCCTTGAGTTTCTCCATTGGGTTGGTATTTGGATCCACAGGAAAAAGGGGTGTGTTGAGAGATGCCACAGCCCTGCGTGTCAAAACAAACGAATGGGAAAAAACACCATTGTTTTTCTGCACAAAATAGATATACACGAGTCTCTTTAAAAACTGGTTGTGTGAGGACATGTACCTCACTCTTTCAGGATGGTACTGAGCCATGCTCCACACAAGAGAACCACCCCAGTCATGACCCACCAGAGTGACCTGTGGGATGCCCTGAGGAAAAGAAAAACATAATAACTAAAAATTAATTTATACAATACTGAACATCAAACCACATCTGGGTTATATATCGTTCTAAAATCAAATGTCAATATTTTCCATCAAGAAAATCAAGCCTATTTTGGATGTTTTGCATTGTGAAATATTTTTTTTTCATGACAATTAAGCAAATTTTTCCCAAAATTTCATAAATGCAGTAATTCAATTACTATATCACAATGTATATTTACAATTGCACTTTACATTAAAAGTGTGTTTCACAATGTAAATAATATAGACCTATCATGTATTTTATTGTTGCAGTTTTGGAAATACATTAATAAGAATTTAGGGGAACATTTTCGTGGTTTTAATGAAAATAACGTCACAAAAGGAAAAAAAATATTTTCGCAAAAGATCTTACATTTTCCTAAAAATGAGCTTAGAATCATAGAATCATGTTACTATTCCTACATTTTTGCTAAATGATTTTTTACATGTTTTTCTTAAGTGGCTACATATTAGCGTTGCTCCGAATACCAAAACTTTGGCTTCGGTACAATACCAGCACTGGTACCACGATACTAAATCGATACTTTGGCAACAAATAAATAGCCTCAGATTACTGATGAAATCAGTATCAGCATAAAGTCTTGTAGTTGCATAATTCGACATTTCCCCTTTAGATTTGTATATATTAATTTTCTCTCAAGGCTTTAAATCAAATAAAACATAATAATTCATTTTTAACAAAAAAAAAAAGTCAAATAAAATGATGCACAACAGAGCTTCTCAGTATAAATGAATGAAAAAATGAAAAATTAATTAATTAAAAAAAATCTGATTTCCTCTTCCACAATACAGTTACAGCTGAATCACAGTGTGCTGATATTCAGTACACTTGCTTTTGTGATATTATATGTAATAATTATATAAATTATGAATAATAATTATGAATAATAATGATAATAATAATAAAACCATTTATTATTAAATGATTGTTATAAGCAGGTTTATTGCTGTTACTTTGAATATTATATTTTTTATACAATAGTAATATTTTTCTGTTGTGATGTCTTCAATTTCACACATCCAATTAAACAGAGCTTTTATTTTGGTGGGACTTTTATTTTCTCATGTTTGGTAGTTTTTCCATAAGTTCCGCTTTTTAAATCACGTGTAATCTATTTGTTTGTGCGTGTTAGTGCGTGTGTGAGTGAGTGCGTGTGTATTTGTGATTGTGTGTGCGAGTGGGTGGGTGTGAAGTATGACAGAGCACAGCAGCACATCTCGTTTATTCTGAAACATGCAGTGCATGCAGATAACATATTATTTCATTAAATGACATCCACTGTTTAATGATCACACTTGGTCATATCATGATTAGAATTTGATTAACTGTTAAATTGTCATTGATTTCATCTAAAAAAATGTCCCTCCCGTAAAAATGGTATCATGATATTTCGTTAGTACCGGTATACCACAAAACCCCACTACATATCGCGGCGGTTTCCTGGTGAAACAACAATGACTTTTATTTACATTCACACAAATCATGGGTAAAACAGCAGATTATCACAACGGTATCGTATGACCTCTAAACACTTTTACTCTAGTGCATGATTTGTAAAATTGTAACATTTACATTACTTAACTACATTTACAAGCATGTTTGAGTGTGATTAAATTGTGCAGTGTTGCACTTACGATGCAAAGGACCGAGTGCAAGTCCGGAAGAATATGTGCGGCGAAATGTGAGATGCAAGTGTCATAGAAGCAACACAAAATGATGTGGTTGCATCAGCATTTGCGTCTCTGTCATGTTTGCTTTTTCTGACACTATCGGTTAGGTTTAGGTTAGGGAGGTAGGTTTTGTTGATTTAAAACATGATAGAGCATTAACCTAAAAAAACGAATCTGTTTGGGAGAACATTTAACTTGCATGGCACGACACGTGTCACGAAATATCATTTTGCAAAAATGTCCCTATCCAGTCACAACATATTAATGAGATCAAGCTCTTCATTTTCTTTACACAAAAACTAATATTTATGATTTTTTTCTTTTGATTTTGCATATAATCCAGACATTATTTCCATAGGATTTACCCAACTAGGTCCAAAACAACCAGGTTGAGTAAACTCTCTTTACCCAAGTCAGTTTCCATTTGTGCGCTCCTAAACCAGTGATCACTTCCTCTGTCACAATGATTTGCATTTATCTCTACTTCTTAACATGATTAGGAGACTCAGGTTAGTTCAGGGGAAATGAAGAAGTGGGAACCAGCATACAGACTTTCAGGTTATTTATTTCTGGTCACTTTTCAGCAGACACACAACAAAAACTCAGCAGCTCAAACACAAACGAAAAGAAGCACACTCTGTGCCGTTGTAGGACTGCAGTGACAGCTCTCACTGTAACACAACACAGCTGTTAGAGATAATCCCCCCAGGTGTCAATCCTTAAACTGTGTTCACACTGCCAGCAACATGCAGCGACAAAACAACCTCATCTCATTAATTTTCAATGAGAGCTGACGACTTCCGGAGACACGAGCGATGGCGACCGGATGCGAGCGTGTCCAGCGACGCGACAAAGTTGAGAAATGCTTAACTTTATGCAAATGAAGAGCGACTTTCAGGAGCGACAGCCAGTACGGGAGAATATGGTAGTGCTCACGTGATCCCTCTCTCTCTCAGCTCTTGCAGTGACTGAAAGACTGAGGAAAGGCAACTCTCCATACACACCACTAGCGTCCTAACCGCCAATCACTGGCAACATGCAGTGACAAAGTAGCTGGCAGTGTGAACACAGCGTAACCGCTCTTCCTCTCCCGGCCTCACTCTCCACAGATGTTGCTTGGCTACGAGCATCACAACAATTGGCTAAACAGTTAATTGATATTTGGCTATTTTGAGTTTAAACTTTTTTTTACAGAATTTTAAGTAAATATAGTGTAATTCATATAATAACTTTGGTCTCCCAATGGCAGGCTATCATCTTGCGTGGCAGCTCTGCCATCATTGGTGAGTGAGTGTGTGAATGGGTGAATGAGTCACAGTGTAAAGTGCTTTGAATACCGCTAAGGTTAAAGACCATTTACCATTGTATGTCATTTACAAGGAACATGTTGAAAGAGACATATATCATATGTTCTGAGTTAAATTATGTTTGTCAAGTCTAGTTAAGAGCAGACCAATAACTTTTGGTTTTTGAACTACCTCTGATGTTAATCAGCCAAAACGACTGTAATAGTCTCAAAATCACCAAATACTGACACATTATTTTATCTAGCTGATATATCAGTCTTGTCACTACAAAGAAAAATAAGCCGATCTTATCAGTTGGTTTACCAAACTACGAAAGCAGCTAAATCTGACAGTTTCTCAGTTCTGCTGTCATGTGATTTTGTGATAATCCGATGTACACACACACTTCACATCTATGAGTGAGATGTTTCACACATTTCCTCAAACAGAAGTCCAAATGTGAACTTGTCAAACCATTAAAACAATTATATTGCTATTCAGAACAGACCTGTGCTGTCTTTCAATAAACACTTCTAAGTGAACCATAGAATAATTAACATATGATAATTTGTCAAGTCATGTTTGTGACGAGGAGGAGGGCGAGCCATGAGTCTGCACGGCCGACCCCCAATCCGGCTCGGCCTTATCCCTCTCCTCGGCTGATAAGCCCGGTTGGCTAACGTGCAGACTCGCAACACGGCAACGCCCTCCTCACAAAGACAAACTGCATGACTTGACACAGGAAGAACACTGAATGCACAGTATATTTAGTTGCTATAAAAAGGGGAACCGCGCTTCTATGGCATTATACATAAATTCTGTAAATTCAAGAAGTGAAAAACAGCAACTATAGATAAAGCTTCCGTTTACGATACTACCACCAGTGTTGATAGCCATTTTCTAATGGATAAAACATATTGTGACCTGAGAAACTGCCCAATCTTGATGATGGTGTTATTTAAAAACACTTACAAAACATGAGCTATTTCAATAGAGTATGTTTGAACTTGAACATCCAATCAAATTCCTCCTTTTGCATTCAGAAAGTAGGGATACTAACAGGACTTGGCATTAACACCCACCCACCTGCCAAATGAGGGTAGAAATCAGCAGTGGCAGGTACAGTATCTCCGTCACCATTGCTAGCCACTTTGGCAGGTGGCCGGTGCCCAAAGCAAAGTTAATTGTAGGCTATTCATCTTGCGTCCAGCGTTTTATAAGCAGTAAATATGTATCTCGGCGAGGAGAACGTTTAATCTACCCAATACCTCCATATTATTATCCATTTTGTACTCTATGGCATTATTAATGGTGAATGTTGTAGTTAAAGGTTTCTAAACATGTTTAGGTTCTTTTTCATAACAAATATTATTGCTGACTTTTAAGAAGACTATCTGTATTCGCCCAACCACAGTAATGTGGTGCCATCCATGGTCTTACATATAATGGCTTTATCCTTACAAAAGCCACTGTTAAATGTTAAACGTAAGAACAATGTTAAACTTTAATAAAGGCAAGTACATATTAGAATGGTTAAAGGGGTTATAATCTGAACTTCCATAGACCAAAAGACAAATTATTGACAAAGTTTGCCTCCTGTTCTGTCCTACTCCAGTTTGCCTTTATATATTCTAAAAGATGACTTAAATCCTTAGGCTTGTGTCCTACTGAACTCATATCATTCTTGTTCACATAAAATGTCCAAAACAAATGCATGCAGTTACAGTCTCCAGTTGGTTTCATCACTGTTTGTGGGATGGGAGATTTTGGCCTGTGTAAATACTGATAGTGCGGATAGTGATTTAGAAATACAACTAGCCACAGCGGTCGGTTCGCCAAAAAGTAAATGTTAAGCCATGGATACTAATCAAATAATTTGCATAAAATGGAGGTCACAAAAGAATGGCAATAACATATTACATGCTGGGATGGAAATCGTAAGGAATTCATTCTGGTTGTGATTTTGATTTCAGTTAAGGGTTTTGGTTCATTAACGATTTTGCAACAGGGTGGCCACCAACTTTTACAGCCATCTTGGTTCTGGAAATGTAAGCGTAAGCATAGTTCTAGCAAGATGACTTTGGGATTCATCTATCTCATCCAATTACAATATAGCTCCACTTTAAAAGCCATACAGCTGTCTCTCATTGCTTACATACTTTTGTATTTTAACCCACAACCCACCCCATATCCACCAGTTTAGGTCCCATCCTGAGCGGAGGCAAGTTCCGCTCCCCTGCTGTCATCGCCTCCAGCAGGATCTGATGCTTCAAACAGCCAAATCTCGAGTCTTTCTGATAGAAGAGATTTTTTTCCCATTCATTTTTACCATAGGGATTTCATAAAATCCTCCATAAAAGAGTTGTAAGCCTTGAACCAAACCAACCAGCTCTGATGTGAATCACAACATTACAAACTTTGATTTGAAGCAAAAAAGTCTTTTAAAATTGGACAAAAAGACAAAGCTACAAGACTGTGTACTTAATGTCTTTAATGAGGGAAAAATCCCATGAATCATTGCGAATTTAAATGCATAGGAAACTATGAAAAAATAAGTAGTTTGAGAGTGTACGGAGAGCTGCTCTTTTGCCGAACTTTGTTCACCACGATTATCTGATAGGTGGATTGTTTCACTTCAGGATCATGGGTAGTGTAGATCACGATTTTTACAAAATTAAGTTGAAGTAATGCAAACTGATGGCTTCAGCAGAAGCATTTATCATCGATTAACAACCTCAAAGCTAACAGTATGTCTGTCTTTAAATGTTTATAAGTTATCGTTAAAAATATATTCCCTTATGGAGAAAATTTATGGGATTTTTACCTTCTACTGAGTCGTTAGACAGATTCGAAGCAATAACTCATGAGTCTTTTATACTGATTCATTAAAAAGATTTATGAGCATGTCAAAGCAAAAAAAGACATACCATCTTATCCAGAAATGCCAACAGATCCTGAAAGGCCAAAAGAGAGACAAAATCATCAGTTTATGTGTAACATTACAGAACGGTGAGCCAATATTGATTGTTTACGTGGGCGAGTTTTACTTACCAGCATAATCTGTTCTTGAGAGTATTCCTCAATGTCTACACAAACAGATAAATAAAACAGAACAGTTATTCTATGCTCTGTACTGTTTAATATTGTTACAATAATTATGAAATGGAGAGTCATATGTGTTTGGAACAACATGATGGTGAGAAAATGGTGACAGAATAAAAAATTATTATTCGTGTTATGTTATTCCACACACAATTCCTTATGTTAACTGCAAATCTTATCACAGAAGTGCACTCACAAACATTGATTCTCATTTTCATTCTCAGCATGAAGCCTCAGTGATCACAGGGGGAAAAAGGGAGCTAGAATTCAATTGGGCATTCTGCTTTATATAACCGAATCCATGACATTTGAGTGAGTTGTGCAGGACCACATTGAAAACAACCTCTCTGCAGCAGCTTTTAAAATCTCACACTTGTGTGTTTCCTAGAAAAGTGTTCTTCTCAGATTGTAAAGTGAGAATAAGAAAATGTTTAGGGTTTGAATGTGATAAAAGTTATTCTTGGTCATCTAAACACACAGTGGACGTCAAAAGATGACGGTTTTACAGAGTAAAAATACACCAAGATGGAAAAACAGCTTTGGTTGAAATAACCTATTATCGATAACCGCTCATGTTTACATGGTAATGCAATTTCCTGTCATAACTGCTTTTTTCCTGTATCAAGTACATGCTTGATCACACAAAGGGCTTCATGTGATGTTTGACCATGGTTTATGCTACTTGGTTAATTGATGTTGCAAAACATCTTCACATGTAATGTTTAAAGGTGTTAAGCTTTGTTTTTAACTCTGCTTTATGAACACCAAATTGTGGTGCACAAATGTAACAATCATCGGGCTGGGTGTTGATATAGATTTCACAATTTGTTTTGATTCAGATTAGCAAACTCTTGATTTGATTATAGTTTAAATACATCTTTCTCAAGTTACAGGCTAAATCAACGTGAAAATGTACGGCCCTATATTAGACACCCCTGCCTTAGAGTCTCCACTAACAAGCTGATGAGTTCAATAAGGTGTGTTTGATTAGGGAGATATCCAAAATGTGTAGTGTTTGGGGGGCTACAGGAACAGGGTTGAGAACCACTGCCCTAGACGTTAAGTGCACATTGCATTAACAGTGAGGGAGACTGAAGGAAGGAAATAAAAAACAAAACGACAACATAAGACACATTGTATGATTATAACTGACCTGGTGGTGCAGTGGAGTCACCGTAACCTTTCATGTCAAGAGCCAGAACCCTGAAACCAGCGTCAGCCAGAGCTGGAATCTACAGTCAATGAAAACAACTTATTAGACTTCAGAATCCCATTAATCACATACTTTATTCTTTATTTAACAAAAACGTTCAAACCCAAAGCTACTTCGATTTTTTTTCCAGGGGTGACAAAAGGACACAATGGTGATACAAGCACCTGAAATACACTTTTCTGGGGTTTGAACCCACAACCTTTGTATTACCAGCTCTGATATTTAACCACTAAGGCACTGAAGTACAATGATCCCAATGAAGGGTACTAAATTGCTTGTAACAATCTATCAAATTGCGTTTTGCTTTTGTGGGTGTATTGCAGGCAGTTCAATAAGAATAGTTGCATTAACAACCACATGTCCAAATATGTTGGACACACCATAGATAAGAAGCTTTTTGTGTGTGGTAAATGTACCAAATGTAACCATACTACTCACTAATGTCTCTAAACACCCATTTTTTTATTTGATATAATTAGAGCTGTCAAATTATAAATATAATTAAACACATTTCTTAATCGTGATTAATGCATTTACCATTAATAAAGCATAAACAGCATAAATATTTGTTGGAATGGCGGAACATTTGCAATGTGTCTGCATTACAATGACGCACACTTCACGACAAACACACAACAGTGCAAAAGATGCGGGAAGGAGCTCTTAACACTATTTGTAGTACAAAACAAGCCCAGATGGGACTCTGTAATGCACAATTTAATTACCAAAGAAGCATGTCAAGTCTTAACTATCACAAAACCGCAGAATGAGACGTTTTTGTCAGCAAGCACTTTTCATGTGGAGTTAAAAATGGTGCTTGACGCTGGTTTTGACGGCCTGGCACGAATCATGAACGTGGCTTCACGATTGCAGTAACAAAGCGGATAGCCACAGTCTACCGGCAGATTAATATTGTGGAGGATGAGAGTTTCAGAGATGTAATGCCCATTGCAATGAATATGAATCTTTTATAGGGACTAGATATTTCAGTTAGTCAACCTCTCACTTAGACTTTGGGAAACTTTGAATGTTACTTGAATTGGTGCTATTTTAGTGCATTTCTATCTTTATACTGTGGAAGTCTTTGTTTGGAAAGTTTTAATAAAGCATTATATTGTTACATATTGTTTTGTTTTCTTTCCTAAAATGGAAAAAAAATGTAGTTTGACAGAAAAAGAAGTGTATTTAGTCAAATTTCAGCATTTTCATTCATCTACGATTAATCTCGATTAACTATGAAAATGAATTAATCGCGATAACAATTTGGAATCAACTAACAGCACTACATTTAATGTATTACAGGGAATTTATTATGTATAACTGTCTTATATTTATTTATACACATCATAATATCTTTGTTATTCACCATTACGTTGAAGAGAATACGTGAGTATGACACGTCTCTTGAAATGTTTCAGAACATTTTGGGGCAAAGGATGAAATCAACTGAATTCATAATACAACTATAATATAATACACACAAATATATTTACCATAATTCAACACTGATACACACAAGCTAGATGTGAAATAACCTTGAAATATTACATCATTTGGACAAATTGTTTTGGTCATTATTTAGTAAAATGTATCAAATATAAATATTTATAAAATAGTATCTATAATAAATGTAGTTTTTCTTAGAGTTATTAGTTGTATAATAATCAGTTAAGTTAGCAAATATCATCTGTGTTTTAAATGTAATTCTGAATTTTTAAAAAATAAAGAAATAATCTACTACCACATGAATGCATCAACAACCTAGCAGCATTGTGTGTAATATTCTCCATTCTCAAAAAACTGAAATTCAAACACTACTCACCTGAAAGAGCAGTCATCAGTAGACTAAGTTAGTAGATCTGCTTGATCTTTTTTTGCACGTGCTATCAAGTTGCTATCAAACTTGTTTTTATACACACAACCATTTCGTAAATCAGAGCCTAAGTCACTAATAAAATCAGTTATTCCACAACATACTCAATTCTGATTGATCAATGGCACCATCTATTTGTCTGATATTTCTGAATAACAACCGCACATCCCAGGATTGTGTCATTTTGACCGGACATCCAGTTGAAATGAGGTATCGCGAGTCATCTTTCCTACTTCACTGTGCAATTTCTGCAAGTAGTATTGTAATAAGCAATTTTGTTGTTCCAAATCTCTAATTTTGAGTCCAAGTCTCAAGTCAATTGTTTATGAGGGGCAAATTGGGTCTCAAGTCAATTTATTTTCAACGTACAATAAGTGCTTCTTCTTGAGACAGAGTTTTTGACTTGAGTTTCCATCTTTGGATGCAGAGCATCAGATATTTACCTTTTTGTTTAAACTGTTTTTGCATCAGTTGAGAAAAGTGATTTTTTGAGACAGTGGATTTTCACTTGAGGTTGCTCACCTGATACCTCCAGGAGAACCAGCTTTCCGGGAACCCATGGCAAAGGAGAACAGATGGCCCCTCTCCCATGTCCACATAGTGGATCTTCACCCCAGGCTGAAAAAGATAAGAATACTCTGTTTCTCACGACCCTTTCTTTCAAGAGCCACCTACCTCTGAACTGTGACTCCATTAAGACAGATAAGTATTGTAAATTACCTTAATATTTACATATCCATGGGTGACCTTTTCAGGATCACAAAAAATTGGCTGCACATCATTGGTGACCTGTTAAGCAGAGCAGTTTTCCATTTGAGCCAACGCCAGTGACAACTTTAGACAGAACTTGTCATTGTCATCATTTTCGTTGGTACACAAGTTATCAAGAGGCTACTACCTACACAGCAAACTTCTCTAAAATGGCATGATCCTGATGCAAATTCAGTTGTTTAGAATAAGAATTCAGCACCTCTATTCCTGTAAGCTTCTTGATTTCCTTAAGAGCCTCAGTGATGTCGTCGATCTGAATAGCCGTCATTCCCAAACCTTCAGCTGCCTTGACACTTTCTTCTCCAACGTCCAGCCAGATCGCCTTTGAACATAAATTATATATAAGATAGAATTATATTCATCTAGCTCAGTGGCTCTTAACTGGTCTCAGGTCTGTTTTGAAAAAAATAAACGATCCTAAATGTTAATAATAAAATGCAAATTACAATTAAATTGTGCATGGGTAAAATAGCAAAATAAATAAGTTTAGGAATTTTAAAAAAGAAGGGAGAAAACAACTTGTATTTCTTGATGTCAAAGCCTGTAAGTCAAACTCTGCAAGTCAAACTCTATAGTATTTTGGTGCAAATTCATCCATCCCTTGGTAGAATCTACCCAAATTAAGCAAAAGTCAACATGTACAGGTTATGCAACATGCCTTCATCCGTTGGAATGCTAAACCAACTGTATCATGATTCATAATGCTGCAACCAGAGGTGGAAGTCATCCAAATATGGGCAGATAGAATCTTTAACTCTAATTACATATGGCCACCAGGAGTACATGGGCTCAATGATAGGTCAAATTACACAAAATGGATCTGAATGAGATCTTCTCATGCTGGCATGCTTTGGAGAGAGACCAAACATTTAGTCATTGTTATAAATGGTCTGCACTTATATAGTGCCTTTTTTAACCTTAACAGTTACCAAAGTGCTTTACATTGTGTACCATTCACACACACACACACACACACACACGATGGCAGAGCTGCCATGCAAGGCACTAGCCTACCATTGGGAGCAACTTGGGGTTCAGTGTCTTGCACAAGGACACTTCGGCACGTGGAGTCATGTGGTTTGGGTATTGCCAACCCTGTGATTAGTGGCTGACCCGCTCTACCACCTGAGCCACAGCGTGTGTAATTAGTTACACACACAAAAGAGCATTTTGGACACAGGGATAAATTATTTTGGTAATGCTATAACTTTTGATTGCTTTGTCATATCAACACAAAATTTTACGTGCGTGTCTAACAATTTATCATAATCTACAGTATATTATCAAAAAAACATAAAAGTTTTCTTTAAAACGATACCAAACATTTAACCCACTGTTTTTTGTTTTTGTAGAGTTATAAGCCTTTAATTTTGGGCATGCCACTAAAATAGGAAATCTTTAAAAACACCTTTGAGCATAAAAGGGTCAAATAAATTTTAAATTTGAGTAAATAGGTTGTTACATATAAAATAAAATCAACATTAACTGATAATTTGTATGATAATTTATTTAACTAAGCCTTGAATAAATTCAAGAACAGCAGAGTTCACAACATTTTGAATTTTATTTGCATTTTTGTCCAATTTTTTTTTTTTTTTTTTTTTTGCATTTTTGCCTCGAGCCCCAATTAAATTCTGACTCTAGTCGCTGCATGATAACCAGTTGTGAACCACTGATTTAGGATGTCTACTGTGTACAGTTTATTTAAAGAATTATAGGTCTGATCTGCACGTACTTCTTGAGGTTTAACAGCTAGTTTCTCAAGAGCATTGTTGAAGATTTCAGGTTCAGGGATTCTGACACCAGCATGGCAAGATAGAACCACCAGGTCAAAACGGCTCTCCAGAACGGAGACAATCCTAGCGATACGGGCTCTTTGAGCAGTGTCATCCACCCAGATATTGGCCAAGACGCAGGTGGCAATGCCTTAAGAGAGAGAATCAAAGACTTGTTAAGGAGACAATGAAATACGTATTTGTCTTTAGAAATGCAGTCTCCAGATGCAATGAGTTGAAGCAAAAGCAACATACCATGGCGACGAAGCACAGCTGCAGCATCAAGAAATTGCTTGTTGAATTCCACCTTCCTAATTTCATCGAAAAGTTTCTCAGCTGAGAACTGGGCAGGTAAGGACAAACCCTGATCTGCTGCCACCTTCTGACATTCAGCTTCAAACTCGGGAATCATCTACAACAGGCAAACACATACGGAGTCATGTGAGTAAATATTACTTTTGTTATACTGAATGCATGTTTTCAAGTCACAAAAGTGCTGTAATAGCTAAATGCACATTGACCTAATCATAGCACATATACAATAAGCAGATCAATTGGGTGCTAGCAATGATGGATTCAACAGGTTCAATTCCCAGGGAACACAGAAAGTAATCAAATGTATAGCTTAGATGCATGGCAAGTCCCTTTGAATAAAAGTGTCAGCCAAATGCATAAAATGTAAAAATGTAAAAGCACAAATAAATGGATCAACAAAAATCACCTGAGTTAGAGTAATCTTCCCTTTTTCTGCACGATACAGAGCATTCTTACTGCCAAGTGTTGCAATTACATTTTTTAATAAACCCCTAGAATAAAACACATATTAAACCAGTAATTCAGTCAACATGAATTTTATGTTTGAGTGTATATTTAAATGTAAATATATATAATATAACGGTAAAATAAAATAAAACGTCGCATACCTTGAAATATCAAGGGTTTCCTCAAATTTCTGAAAAGTCTTGGAAAGGTGAGGGGTCACAACACCACCCCATAAACTAAACAAAACTGCCTTCTTCATTAGAACACACTTTATGTTCAAGTCAGACTGTCAAAGAAAAATACAAAATTTGACAAAAAGACAAAAAAAGTTTGCATTTGCACAATCATACTAATTTTTAAGACAAAGATCATCGCATAATGCTGCGCATTCAAAAACGCAACTCAGTACTAATATATTTAAAGTAATTAGTATTAAACTAATATGCTTACCTTTTCTACGCTTTGGATTCTGATGCTTTGGAACCAGAAGATCGATGAACAGCGAGCACTCACTACAGTTGTCAGCTTCAACAGGTAATGTTGTAATACAAGACGGGGACTGCCCGTTTATAAACCCAGGAACAGTATCTCACTATGCGTTTATCAACTCAGGAACAGCCTCTCACTGGGCGAAAGTTCGTTAAAAAGTCAATAAAAAAAAATAAACACACTATGGCGAAGACATGGCTAATGAATATTAAAAAGGTAACATGACGTATCCCCTGTAGGTTGGCTTATTAATGGAACGTAGGCGTCATTGTCAGTTGGCGAAATAACGAATCCTGCTCTAGTGATGGCTTAGAACATGAATATTAATTAGATTACGTCTGGTCGCACCATTAAATATACTTAATATTCATGAACTGATCCTTCGCCATAGTAAAACTCAAACAAAGCGAGCGAGAATCGTGAACTTTAGTCAATTACTTGATGTCAACTAGATTGTTTTGCTAAAAAAAGAAAAAAAGAAAATTGCCATCGTCCATACCGTTCAGTTAAATGTTCATTTTTTAGTATTGTTGTAAATAAAACAAAACATTTACATTAATGATTAAATGTACCGTTTAATTTGTTTTATACCATGAAAAATAACACTATCAGCTAATATTTTCACAAAAAAAAATAGGCTAAAACTTATTGCTGGTACTGAATGTATTTATCTGCATAATAAAAATAATATTTGTAAATGTTTTTGTTTTGTTTTTTCCATCAACAATAAGGCTTATTATTTAGAATAACATTTCCCTCAAGAGCCTTCTTCATAAAGATTTTACCAAGACTTTTCCCAAACGTCAATCATCAGACAGCAGGCGGTGCTTGGGTCTGATTGGCTCTTTCTAGACATCGTACAATTTAATTATTTTTTTTTATTATTTTATTTTGAGTAATACGCTCGGTCCTCTAGAACTAAACTGAAGATTCTGAAGGTGCAATCGAACTGTTGTACAATTGTCCACCCACTAAAGCTCTATGGAGACGCACGGGAATATCATTGGCTGAATGTGACTCTCCATCAATCCATAAGTGAAGCTCACAGTCTGATTTCAGTGCCAGAAGACCATCAGAGCCACAGCATGACCATAGCATGACAACAACCATGACTGAATATCATGCACATTTCTAGCGCACTTGGACCTCTGCATATCGATATGGGGCAAAATCATCCATTAATATTGTTTTTGAAGACTCTATTGTCGTTCTTTCTTATTGTGGGAAACGTTAAACCTGGTAAGCATGCTTTTTTTTCTCCTTAGTTAAATTAGATTTGATTTATAATGCATTTCATGCAACAACAAAAAAAATATCTCATGTACACATATTAGCTAAAATGATGTATGAGATTCATGATAGTATTTTTATACACTGTGATGATAAAATATAATCAAAAGTTTTAGATGTAGATAAAGCATTCAATACGAGTATCAGTATTTGATGCATCGTGATTAAATTAATATTGAAAATCATATCAGTATTTGATGCATCATGATTAAATTAATATATAAAATCATACTTGCTATATAACAAACATTCATACTGTATAGAATTCCACTTACCTATATTTATGAACAATATTTAAAGTGTACTTGCTGTATAATGCTATATGAGATCTAAAAGCATGAAACCACATTGAAAATCTGGGATTATTTCTTAAAAGAAAAAAAAAGAAAAAAGGTTTATGATATTGAAGGGGTAAAAAAAAAACTAAGAAATTTTTTGACATACATATATATTTTTTAAAATCAAGTGCATGCTGACATTTAAGCAAAACAGTGACATAATTTCATAATATATATACATAAAATTAAAAAGGGAAAAAATGCAACAAATTTCACTTGTGGTCTCTGACTTTAGGACTCCACTGTATACTATTTAACATGCACAATACCTTTGTATTGTTTCTTGTCCCAATGTGACCCGACCCAGCTTCCTATTTGGATTCTAAAATGAACTTTCCACCCTCTGCATCAAGAAAAAACACAAAACAAATCACAGGAAGGCTGGTATAATTAAAGCTGACTGCAGTGATTAAAGAATGAATAGTAATTACAGTGAGGGGGCGGAGCCGCATGACCATTTTACTCAACCATAACTCAGTTAGTGTGAAGTGACCCCAAATGCCACGCATTCAATATTATTCATCCCATACGTTTCTCTGGCAGACATTTGCCAGATCCATTAAAGTATTAAATTACTTCAAATTGATATGATGACCCAGAGGCATTAGAACTAAAAAGAAACGCTCTTTTGCCTTTTTAAGTGTGTAATAAATGTGAATAACATCAATATCAATCTCTTACAGTATTATCAGATGGTTGGATCCATGCGCATGCAGAGGACAAACTCTTTAAAAAACTCTTCATTGGTTATAATAAGTGGTCGAGACCCGTGCAAAACATCAGTGATGTTGTTATAGTCAAGTTTGGCCTCTCCATCGCCCAGCTTATTGATGTGGTAAGTTGCTATTTTGCATGTTTCTGATGTTACAATGCACTGCAATACAAAGAAATCTGGTTATCCTTGAGTGGCAAACCAAAGCGAATCGAATACATAGAAATTAATACCATCCTATATACATATTTAACACATGCAAATGTCAAGCCAAATCAAGTCGTTTTTATTTGTATAGCGCTTTTCACAACACATCCTTTCAAAGCAGCTTTACAGAAAGTTACGCTGTAATATCTGTAATGTCTTAGGAGTCATCATTGTGCAGTTTGATAAAAACGTGAATGTAAATTGTGCCTTAAATATAAAAGTAAAAGGCAGCTTGTGACAGTTCATTAGGTAAAGTCCATCCTAAGTCCAAGGTTCAAGCAGTGGCTAGTGTAATATCCCATGTCTTGCAGTTGGAGTTGGCATCATTGTATCCTCCTGGATCATAGTAAACTGAAGTAATATCTGGCTGGCACAGGCTGCAGTTAGTAGTCAACAGGCAGCAGTGGTAGTCAAACATCAGGCAGAAGCTGGATGTGGCAGGTTCTGGTAACCTCGGGATATGCATCCTGAGGTTGAAACAGGGAAACAATTAGAATAATATTAGTGTAGATGCCATTGACTTTAAAACAGAATTATTATATTATATAAGTGTTTCTGGTTCTGGCACACCTAATGCAGCATAAATACAAATTGATGGATTGATTAGGTTTATGCCTGGCTTAATAAATGAGTCTTTAGTCTAGACTTAAACTGTGAGTCCCAAACAATGTTAGGAAGACTATTCCATAGTTTAGGATCCAAATAGGAAAATGATCTACCTCCTTTAGTGGATTTTGATATATTAACAGGCCAGAATTTCATGATTGTAGTGAACGTGAATGAATATAGTGTGCTAGAAGGTTGCTTAAGTACTGTGGAGCTTCACTACTCAAAGCTTTGTAAGTAATTAGCAGAATTTTAAAATTAAAACCAAATTTAAAAGGTAGCCAGTGTAGCGATGATAAAACAGGGCTGATATGATCACATTTCTTGGTTCTAGTCAGCACTCTAGCTGCTGAATTTGTATGCCAGAAATGAAGAAAAGCACACAAGTTGAGGTATGATTAATCTCCATAGTACAACCGTTATGGGACATGTTATGCTCCGAGGATTAATAATTATGGATAGGCATGTGTTGAGCAACAGTAATAGTGATGACAAACACCACTAATAAATGCTCTCTCATGTTCCACTGACCTCCGTTTGAACCTGACTGTGTTTTTATGTGATTTATTGTTTGAATTTCTCTGATATTCTCACAGGATGAGAAGAATCAAATGATGACAACAAACGTTTGGCTGAAACAGGTGACACTTTACATTTAATTTGAGTGATCAGTACACCATACAGTGCTGTACTAGAGACAAATGACAGATAAAATAACCTTTTAACCTTCAAAAAGCCTTTATAGTGAAACCAAATGGTATAATTACATTCTGTAATGTATAATAAAGACATTAACCTGAAAGTTAACCTTAACTAATGAATAGTTGGACACATGTACAACCACATGATCATAGTAATCTCAAATGAGTGTCCTCTAGAGTTTAAAAATGCATTTTTAATCTCTCCTTTTTATTTTAGGAGATATTTTAGGACAAACATAAAAAAAAAAAAAATACAAATTGATCAATTGTCACACATTATACATACATTTCTGCATATACACAGTGAAATTATTTATTTTTCGCATATCCCAGCTAAGCTGGGGTCAGAGTGCAGGGTCAGCCATGATACGGCACCCCTGGATCAGATAGGGTCAAGGGCCTTGCTCAAGGGCCCAACAGTGGTGTATTGGCAGTATTGGGGCTTGAACCTCCGACCTTCTGGTCAGTAACCCAGAGCCTTGACCGCTAAGTTAAATAGTCTGAACTATGAAAGCACAACCTTTGAAGAATAAAAGATAAATTAGCTTTTTTGCACATATACTGTAGGTAACAATATTTACTTCCATATTTGGTAATATGTGATCAACTGTATGCACTCTCTGTCTTTGACCTTTATAGGAATGGAACGATTACAAACTGCGCTGGAACCCCTCTGATTATGATAATGTAACGTCCATTAGAGTCCCATCAGAGTTGATATGGGTACCTGATATTGTCCTGTACAATAAGTAAGTGCTGATCCTCATTCCTAAAGAGATTTGAAGATATGATGTAAAACACGTGACATATGCGTGATATTTTGTTGTCAGGGTGGTCCTGGATATGTTGACATTAAAGATTATGGTTAAACTAACGCAGTCTTGTTAAAATTACGAGATCAGAATGGCGGTCCAAGTCTTAATGGTTGTTAATACTGTATCTGCAGCTCATAGATCTAATGCTCGTATCTGATTTGATTGGTGTTTATGTAACATTAATATGTGAAATCAAAAAGACATGGCATGAAATAAGATGTTAAGCACTGCGGTAGTTGTTTGAAAAAAAGTTGCAAATTTTAATCTCCTTATAAAATGTCAAATGGCTTATCTATTTTTAGAAACACCAGGTCTGTCTATATCTAGGAGGCATGTTAGATATCAAATAAAGTGAAATTGAGGTCTCTTTGCATCAATGGAGTCCTGAAGCAAAAAATGAGATTGCAGTAGATATTTGAAATAATAACTGCAATTACCGTGGAACATCTTCCTACAGTAATAAGGAAAGTCTTTACCTCAAATAGATCAAAGACACTTCCAATAATTCATCCATATTTTACACAAAGCACTTTTTAAAGGGTTCATATACGTTTTTTAGCATTCTAAATGCTTCCCTGAGGTTTACTTAGAAATGTTATAATGTAACTTGTGTTTTTATGTCAAAAGAGTAATAAATAAGTTTTATATGACCATTTGACACCCTCTCACTGACCCTCAACCATCAGCATTTGTGGCATAATGTTGATTACCAAAGAAAATTCTTAAAATTAATCTGATTCGTTTATTTAAAAATAACAAAACCAAAAATGCCGGTTACAGTAAAGCACTTACAATGGAAGTGAATGTGGCCAGTCTATAAATGCTAAAATGCAGACTCTTTTGGAAATATGGCCAAAAGACATAAACATATTGCATGTTAACATGAATTTAATGCGATGTAATCTCTGCTCCACATCATTTTAGTGTGAAATAAATTACTTACAAGGCTTATGCCGTTACATAGGCAACAGTATTGTAAAATTGGATATAACTTTATACAGAAAAGGTTAGTGATTTAATCACACTAAAAATAATTTTAGTGTGTAGTTAATAATCAGAGTGGTGGTGGTGTATTGGGCTAAAGCACTGAACTGGTAATCAGAAGGTTGCTGGTTCGATCCCCACAGCCACCACCATTGTGTGCTTGAGTAAGACACTTAAATCCAGGTTGCTCCGGGGGGATTGTCCCTGTAATAAGTGCACTGTAAGTCTGCCAAGTGCATAAATGTAAATGTAAAATCAAGTTAACACATATAATGGTTACATATTGTGGCTATACTTTTAAAACCATGTGTATTTTAGCATTTATCGACTGGCCCCATTCACTACAACTGTAAGTGCCTCACTGTAACCACGATTTTTGCTCCTTTTTTGGGGGTAAAAATGCTGTCAAATGGCTTCTCTTTGCATGTGAAATAGGCAATAGTGCTTTGCTACACTTATTTGCTATCTACAGGTTTGCTGATGTGACTGATATCGTTTTTGCTGCATCATCCTTTAATAACAGCCTCAATAGCCTCATGATATGACCTCGATTTAACATTTTTGCATTCATTTGGTTTGCTTAGTTTGGATTATTAAAGGTTTTACTGCATGGTTTTAAATGGCCAAGATACTACAAGATAGACTGCAGTTTTCTGCTTTTTCGATAGTGCTGATGGCGAGTTTGCTGTGACTCACATGACCAAAGCCCACCTCTTCTATACGGGCAAGGTAAGCTGGGTTCCACCTGCCATCTACAAGAGCTCCTGCAGTATTGACGTTACCTTCTTCCCGTTTGACCAACAAAACTGCAAGATGAAGTTTGGTTCCTGGACCTACGACAAGGCCAAGATTGACCTCGAGCAAATCGAGAACACCGTAGACTTGAAGGACTACTGGGAGAGCGGAGAATGGGCCATCGTCAACGCTGTGGGAACCTATAACACCAAAAAATATGACTGTTGCCACGAGATCTACCCAGACATCACCTTCTTCTTCATCATACGTCGTTTGCCTCTGTTCTACACAATTAACCTCATCATTCCATGCCTGCTCATCTCCTGCTTGACAGTGCTGGTATTTTACCTGCCGTCAGACTGCGGAGAGAAGATCACGTTGTGTATTTCCGTCCTCCTTTCACTCACCGTCTTCCTTCTCCTCATCACAGAGATCATTCCTTCAACATCTTTGGTCATTCCGTTGATTGGCGAGTACCTTCTCTTCACCATGATCTTCGTCACACTCTCTATAGTCATCACTGTATTCGTGCTGAACGTCCACCATCGTTCTCCAAGCACCCATAAAATGCCCCATTGGGTCAAGTCAGTATTTCTGGATCTCATCCCTCGCTGGCTTTTCATTCGACGCCCAGAACCCATTCAGAAGCACCAACGGTTGCTCGTTTTGCAGGAGAAGAACAAGACTCCCAATCTCAGCACATTCAAAAGCTGGTTGCAGCAGGAAACAGATGTAGATGGAAGGGGCTTTCAGGACATGGATTTTGGAGTAAATATGGGTATACCAACCTCCATTTCTTGCCCGTCTGCCACATCTCTGCATTTGTCTGATTCTGAGCCTTTACTCCAGAAGTTGGAGCTTCAGCAGTTGGGAAACTTAGTGAACCTCTGCCAGCATCCAGCAAAGCTAACAAACCCTGTGTCAGACTCTAGCATAACCTTTTCACCTTGCGTCCTACAAGCTCTGGAGGGGGTGCGGTACATCGCTGATCACCTGCGTGCTGAGGATGAAGACTTTTCAGTGAGTGGACCTCATTTGTTTGATTATATCATGCATTTTTGTCTTAGATGTTGTTTAGGCTGTACATTTTGCGTTGCAAGCTATTGTTGAATGGGACATTTGCAATTGCAGTAAGCCAGTCGATGAGATTTACGAAAGATTTGCACACCTGAAAACTTCATTGCACATTTTTTCTTGCGTTGTCTGATTTTTTGAATGAGCAGATTTTATGTCGATTTGCTGCTTTAAACTCAAAGTTGGATGTAGGATATTCCTACTTGATATCTCCGATCTCTGACCATAAAGGCATTTCATTGCCTGATGCTCGGATGAAAACCAAAGGAATCAAAACCGTAAAGCTTTTAAGTGAATGAACACGACTCATTGCAACCAAATTCCAGAGGATAATTATATGCATTGTTAGCATAGAATCAAACATTTTTAGAGGCAGTTGTGTAAAATACAATGACATTCTCTTTTGATAGTCATATACCTGTAGATCAAATGCTTGAATTGCATAGCATTGTTGATCCTCTGCAATTCAGTTGCTAGCAGACGTCTCTTGTGACAATCAAATACCTGCTTAAGGGACCATTTTCTGTTTTGTTTCCAAACATCGAGTAATAAAATGTCTTTAGAGATTGGAGATTTCAAGTCCACATCTGACTTTGAATGGAATGCAGCATAAATCTTCCAGGGTGCCGACATATTTGCATGACGCTACGCACCTGCATCTCGTCAAAATCGTTCTAAATTTAGGCACGAGTTTCCAAATTGCAAGTGTGACTTCAAGTGTTCCATTAGACTTTTCCAAGTATGTTGGAAAGGCCGACTCTCAGAGTCAAATGGAACGCAGCATAAAAGCCACAAAACTCCAATTCTGAACCACCAACAAGTTTAAAATCAGCTGAATGACTTGATGTGACATGTTTAATTATGTCTTTGCATTGATCATTTAAAAAGCGTGAAACCCAATGATGTGACCAGATATTCCTCAACTGCTATTGTCACAGTCCTCATAACAAACCGGATTGCATTTTTTGTCTCCGTTCTCTGTAATGGTGTCAGATTGTGCTGTCTGACCACTTCCTATTCCGCATGTTTTCCTTTCGACAGGTCAAGGAGGACTGGAAATATGTGGCAATGGTGATTGACCGTATCTTCCTGTGGATGTTCATCATTGTGTGCCTACTGGGGACAGTTGGTCTCTTCTTGCCTCCCTGGATATCAGGAATGATCTGACTGCTTTAGGAGCCAAGATACAGACCAAAATCAAGAGCCACGATAAAGATTTCCTTGATGGAAGCCAAGTACATTGGACATTTGATATATAAAAAGAGGTGATTTTATTTAATCTCCTTCTCTGATGAGAGATTCTTTTATGTAACAACAGTAGCTATCTGTTTGTTGTGGGTTTACTTGACACAGTTCATTTTCACAACACAAGAAACATGGCTCACTTCTCATTGAATACCATGACATTTAACACTATCTAACTGCACCCAATCCCAGTCATTTCCACACATAAAGGCAAAGGCCTTCACAAGAGCAATATGCAAAATTAACCTTTAGAAAAAGCTTATGTGACCCTGACTGTGGTAGTTCAATTCAGTTCAGTCTCTACCATTTATCCAAATGTTAAATGAACCGTAGATTACTTTTTGCACCGCTTTCAATGGCAATTATCTGCAAGGTCAGAAGGCAACTCTTATTTATTGCTAACTTTCCTCGTCTTTGAAATGCAATGCTTTTTAAATTATGATGGTTGTGTCATTATGCATGGCGGGTGTATGAACTGTGTAGGTCATGGATAAAATGGGAACTGAAAGTTGCTTAAATTTCATTTACACTGTGAAATTCTGCTTGTCTTAACAAAAAGCTGCAAATTTGCCACTCATTATTTTCACATGTAATTCGCTGCAAATGTTTGCCAGAAGTTTGGAGCTCTTCACCAGTAGTGGTGAACCTGAAGCAAACCTTTGGTAACAATGGACAATTTGCCACAAGTTTACCACAAAGCTCATTTGCATATGAAAATGATCAGTGGTGAGTTTGTGGCATTTTTGCAGTGAACTCCAGATTTTTGCAAGAGTGTCCGTTGAGCTAAAAAATATTGTGCAAAATTTCCCACTAAAGCTAAAATCTTAGATGGGAGAACCATTTGTCTTCTATAATAAAGAATAAATCATGACACAAAAATTTCTTTAATTGACCTATTAATACAAATTACATGTTGCTCCAGTTATATCCCTTATAGCCACATTATACTACTGTACAATGTTCATTTCGTTTAGAGTTTAAATTTGATTATGAAGTATAGGGGACATGATGCCTTCAATACAGGACTTTTGAGCACGTTTCACCGCCCACCGGGTTCGGTAGAGTTTCCTTCGACCATTTCGCATTCTGTCCGACGTCTTAATTTTGACCAAAATACTGGACGTCCAGGCGCCATATTTGATTTTTGATGGGTGTGAATCCTTAGCTGTGAGGGATACATTTAGTCTCTTCAATGGCATGCACTGCATAAATTTCCAAGATCTCATATATTTTTCATAATGTTTTCTGGAGTTTTTAATTCTACAATTATTTATTTATATATTTTTTTCAATGTTTCATCAGCGGAACAATCTAGAACACTTCAAATAGTAGTACAACCAATTGAAGAGACAGTGTAAAGAATATTGAGCCTTTCCCTCCCAGCCCCCCTTGTTATTACTGTTAGAAATTAAAAATGCCGCTGCTGTGAATAAGTAGGGAGTGTAGGGATTAGAAATGTGGAAATAAAAATGTAAAACTACCTTTCTCAAAGGAAAGAAAATCACATATGTGACCTCACTGAAGTCTTATTTATTTTTCCAAGTAGCAATAAAAAGGAGAGCAAATGGAGACTACTCAGATATTTCTCCTGAAAAAGACCCCACACGAGTCAGCCTTAGAGTTTCAGAAGTCTCAATCTGTGCTCAGATTTACAAAAAAAGCAAAGTCATCAATTAAAAGTCAGATATTTCAAATTCCCAATACTTTATTAGCTATGCTATCCACATTAATTGTATACCTTTATTATCTAGTTGTCACATCTCATTTGTGTCTAACAAAATTTTCATCATGAGGCTTGTCAATTTAAGACTTAAATGAAACCTCCCGAGGTATAAAAGAGCAACCTCGGAGCAATGCATTTTTCTTTCTGTTTAAAATTCTAAAGACAAATGAGATGACATAATCCTTATAATGTCTCTCTGTGCTGATGGTTGTGTATAAAACATGTGAATTAACTCCAGTAATGAAAACCTCCATATTCCAGAGCTTGGACGCACGGCTTACACTTTCCAATCCGTCGCGGTGGCTGGCCAGGACCATCCGACTTGGCTACGCAATTCAGATCGCCAGACTCCTGCCCCCTTCATTGCTGTCCACTTCACCTCGGTGCAGGGCGAAAACGCCTCCACCCTGCATGTGGAGATCTCAACCCTTCTGCGCAAGGATACGATAGAGCCTATCTCTATAGCCGAGATGGAGAATGTGTTCTATAGCCCCTAGTTCATCGTACCCAAGAAAGGCGGTGGGTTGCTGCCAATCTTGGACCTGCGAGTTCTGAACTGGGCCTTACACAGGCTTCCGTTCAATATGCTGATGCGACCTGAAGGATGCATACTTTCACGTCTCAATATTACCCCATCACAGACCCTTTCTTTGGTTTGAATTTGATAGCCAGGCATATCAGTACAAGGTCCTCCACTTCGGTCTGTCCCTGTCTCCTTGCGTCTTTACGAAAGTCGCAGTGGCAGCTGCGTTATGGGAAGTGTGTATTCGCATACTCAACTACCTTGATGACTGGCTAATCCTAGCACACTCTCGATAGTTGCTCTGTGCACACAGGGATCTGGTGCTCAGGCACCTCAGCTGTTTAGGGCTTCAGGCCAACTGGGAAAAGAGCAAGCTCTGCCCTGTTCAGAGCATCTCTTTTCTCTGAATGAGTTAGACTAGGTCTCAATGACAGCGTGCCTCACAAGCGAGAGTGCGCTGTCTGCGATGAACTGCCTGAGTACGTTCAGACCGGGCACAGTGGTTCCACTGAAACAATTTCAGAGGCTCCCGGGGCATATGGCATCCTCAGCGACAGTCGCGCCACTCGGGTTGATGCATATGTGACCATTTCAGCACTGGCTTCAGACTCGAGTCCCGAGATGGGTGTGATGCCACGGCACATAACATGTGACCATCACCCCTTCCTGCTGTCACTTATTCAGCCCTTGGACAGACCTCTGTTTTCTATGGGCAGGAGCCCCCCTACAGCAGGTGTTCAGATGCGTCGTAGTTACTAAAGATGCCTCCCAGTCGGGCTGGGGCACCATGTGCAATGGGCACGCAGCCGCTGGCTCAAGGATAGGCCATGGCTGGGTTGGCACATCAACTGCCTAGAGTTGCTAGCTGTATTTCTTGCCCTGCGCAGATTCCTGCTGCTGATCCACAGCAAGCATGTGTTGATCCGCAACACAGCGACAGTAGCATATATAAATAGCCAAGGTGGCTTTCGCTCTCGTTGCATGTCGCAACTCACCCGCCATCTCCTCCTTTGGAGTCAGTTGCTGCGCGCCACTCATGCCCCGGGCAACCTCAACGCCACAGCAGTTGCTCTGTCATGGCAGGTAACGCTCAGCGGAGAGTGCAGATTTGGGGTTGGTTTGGCAGAGCACAGGTAGATCTGTTTGCCTCAAGAGAATCTACCCACTGCCCACTCTGGTACTCTCTGATGGAAGTCCCCATCGGCACAGATGCGCTGGCACACAGCTGGCCCCGGGGGCTGTGCAAGTAGGCATTTCCCCCAGTGAGCCTACTTGCACAAGTCCTGTGCAAGGTCAGGGAGGACGAGGAACAAGTGGCCCCTTACTGGCCCACTCGGACTTGGTTCTCTGATATCACGCTCCTCACGACAGCACCTCCCTAGCAGATTCCCCTGAGGAATCTTTCTCAGGGACGGGGCACCCTCTGGCTTCCGCGCCCAGATGTCTGGAACCTCCACGTCTGGGCCTTAGATGGGATGTGGAACACAAATTGTTGTTCTTCCTGATCTGAAGACCCACAGAGGTGCGCAGTCAGGTCAGTGCTCTCATTCCTGCAAGAGAGGCTGGAGGGGCAGCTGTCCACCTTGAAGGTTTATGTAGCCGCCATAGCGGCTCACCACGACGCAGTGGATGGTAAGTCATTAGGGAAGCACGACCTTGTTATCAGGTTCCTTAGAGGCACCTGGAGGCTGAACCCTCCTAGGCCAAGCCTGTTCCCCTCATGTGACATCTCTGTGGTCCTCTCGGGCCTTCGGAGAGCCCCATTTGAGCTGCTAGAGTCAGTCACACTAAAGGCCCTCTCCTTGAAGATGGCCCTCCTAATCGCGCTCACTTCCATCAAGAGGGTTGGGGACCTGCAAGTGTTCTTGCCTGGAGTTCGGTCTGGCAGATTCTCACGTCATCCTGAGACCCCGACCAGGCTATGTGCCCAAGGTTCCTACGACCACTTTCAGGGATCAGGTAGTGAACCTGCAAGCGCTGTCCTGGGAAGAGGCAGACCAAGCATTAGCGTTGCTGTGTCCAGTGTGAGCTTTCACACCTATTTGAATCACACGCATAGCTTTAGACACTCTGAGCAGCTCTTTGTCTGCTTTGGTGGACAGTGAAAAGAGAATGCTGTCTCCAAACAGAGGCTTGCCCACTGGATCGTGGACGCCATTGTGTTGGCCTACCAGACCCAGTCCGTGCCCGCCCCCTTGCGGGTTCGAGCACACTCTACAAGGAGTGTGGCATCCTCATGGGCACTGGGTAATGGCACCTCTCTAGCAGACATCTGCAGAGCGGCGGGCTGGGCAACACCCAATACCTTCGCAAGATTTTACAATGTACAGTGTTACGTCCCTCCTTGTCTAGGGTTAGGAAGGGGGTAACAAGGAAATAATAAGAATGGAGAAATTAATAAACAGGCAGCTAAAGAGTGTCCTCTCCTGTCCCAGCTCACACAAAGGCCAAAACAACAAACATAAATTTCTTCTGACTAGTTTTAAGGGTTACTTTCTAGACTTCACAAATAAAAGTTAAATCAACAACATAACTACTTCTCGTTCTCTCCATCAGGGAACGGAGGTTACAACAGTAACCGAGATGTTTTTTGCTTTGTCATTATGGGGTATGGAGTGTGGATTGATGTGAAATGTTTTTTTCATTTTAAGCATTTTAGCATAAGGCAGCAACATAACAAAATGTGAAAAAAATGAAGGGGTCAGAATACTTTCTGAATGCACTGGATATATACACACTGGCAAAAATGTAAAGTAAGATTTAAGTAATTTTTTGCACAGTTTTATTACATTTTAGTACAAGTTTTTAGTACATTTTAATGGTATACAATCTACTTAATGTACAATCTACTTAACTTCATGACATATATATATTAAAGCAAGTCAATTTCAGTTAAAACAGTAACTTTTACTTGAAAAAAGTTGATATACAAGGTACTTAAATATAATTCGTAACATTTTAAGATAAACATTTAATTACTTTTCACATTTTTTACTTTCCTTATAATAATGTAACGCATGACATACAAAAGCCTTCCACAGAGAAACTTGATGCATGCTATGTAATCTATAAGACAACATCACCTTGCTTAATAGGCAATAAAATAATGAAACAGCTGATCATGCAGACCTCAACACTTTGCTCACAAAACACGATGACAAACAGCTTTTTTATCTTTTATATCATGAATGGATCATTTTGAGTACTGACTTCACAAAATAAGAAGTTGCCATACGTAACAAAATCAACAATAAAAACGATGTAAATAAATTGCAAATACTGAAACCGTGCAAGCTCATTAATTATTCAAGCCTGCATGCTTCGAAGTCTTTTATTTCCTGTAACATTTACTCAAATTAGTTAATACATATCACAAGGCTTTATTTTTTAGATTATTATAAATTATAAACATTTTAAACCGAACAATCATAAATAATATTTACTTATAAACTAAAGCATTATTTTTTACATGTTTAAATTGAGTATATATGTAGAATTTACTTAATATTTCCAAGTTCACGTTTAAACTAACTTCCTCAATTCCTTAATTTCAGTGTATATAGTATATGTGTGTATATATATATATATATGCACACACACACACACACACACACACACACACACAGTATATTTTTTATTCTATTAATTTAAAGGAAAAAAAATTAAATCCTTATCCAGTCATCACACACAATGAAATCTGCACGACTAGTAAGAGTCAGAGATAATAATAAAATATAAATTAATTGGGCATTTTTGTGATTAAAAATGTGCTATACTATATTGAGACGCATATTAAAATTATTCTACATTTATTTTCTAGAAATGTATATTTGTTGATGTTTAGAGTAAAAATGCTTCGAAATGACAAAACTGCACAAGCTTGTTGTTTATTTCCACAAACATTCCGGACATCAAACTGACTTTTGAAATAAAAATGACCACAAGCTCTCAATTTCACAACAATATTCATAAGCATAAATAAAGCAAGTTGTGCCAGGTCATTTAACACACCCGTCCAGCATCCAGAGATCATAGGTCAGATCTACGGTGTGAGGGGTTTGGCTACATTGGCTCGTACTCTGGATTGGTCCACAGCGTCCAGCAGGTTTTTGGAGTCCATGGCGAGTGTGTGAGCGGCGGCCAGCATCTGTTTCTTACACTCGTCTTTCAGAGAAGTGACAGAGTTTTGCTGAGCCAGACGCATCTTACTGATCAACTCGGCCAGATCTTTATTCAACAGCTTCTGAGTTCCTTCAATCTGAGAGATGTAGAAGAGCAAGAAGAACTTGAATACACTTCTAAACTAAACATTTACATCTGTGTTATGTCTGAAATAGTTGTGAAGAGGTGGCTTAGTGGTATAGTTGAATGTTTGCTGAGCTGGGTTGCTTTTCTCTTGGTGGTCTTTGCATCTATCAAAGGTTTAGGGTGTTTTACCTCAGTTCTGATGGACTCATGAAGAGTTGGTAGAATCTGTTCCACACTGTGGATTAGACTGCGCAGTGTCATCCCTACCGACTGGCAAATGAGAGAATAACAATCAGTCATTTATTGACACGCTACCTGACCGAACTTAATAACTTGTATATTTCATCATCTTTTAGGCAGCACTAGATATTAAGTTGCATAGCTGAACTCATTGAGACATTGAGTGCACGTACCTTCACAAGGTTGACGTACTCGGAGGCCGGTAATGTGTTGACATCATTCTTTAGCTGAACAACCACCTTCACCATCTCCATGACATTATGGTAGACCAGATCATCTGTGCGGTCCAGTTCTGCTGTGGGAGCCGGCTGTGATGGTCAGAATAACTCTGTGTTAATATCAGTTCATGTTCATTTAAAACAAGGGTCCAAAACAACTTTCTGCCACAACTGGCAATGACTGGTGAATTTAAGAGTTACATATTGAAACTCTGGGACAAAGCTTAAACAATAACATCTGGCCTTAAAAGGGACCGATAAATGTTTCTAAATCATAGAGACCTTCATATCACAAAACAAATTTGGAAAAATAACAAAAAGAAACACCCATATTTTTCTTATGTATAGCCGTATATTTGGATTTGTGTCATTATTTCCTCTTTAGCCCCCTTGTATTAAAATTATTTCGCTTTCTAGTAAAACTTTTAATTGTAAATCGTGCGACAAACAACTGAGTTTTTCTAGACTGTATATATTTTATTTGAATTGCTCAAATTGCTTGAATAAGTCAGATAAAACACTCTCATTGTACATTGCAATATTATTAACCCTTGTGTGTCAATTTAAAAAAGTTACTCAGAGGTCCTTAGCATCAGAAAACTGCCATAATAATACTATATATTTATATTATTTTCCACTTTCAATTAGTTATTTTTTTAACCAACATCAGTCCTGATCATAACTACCAAATATTCATTAATTTTCAGCATTTTAACCCTTTAAATGCCAGTTTGTTTATATAATGCCACTGTTGTTTTTATTATTATATATAACTATTTTTAGGGGGGGGGGGGGGGGTTATCACAGTCTAGAATTGGTCAATGATTAGCAACAACACTGATTTTGATGCATTATAATTTTTTGTGCAGTCAGATTAAAAAAAAAACATACATAATATTTACATAATGCCACTGTTGTTTTTCACACACACACACACACACACACACACACACACACACACACACACACACACACACACAATTTTAGCGGCATCGTTTATTCAATTGGTCTGCATTGCTCTATAATACAGCAAACAGAATATAGGGGAAAAGCTTGTATTTACTCCATAAGCTAAACATGAGAGAAATGGCGCCATCTGGTGGAAAATATAAAAAAAGTAAATTTTGAAGCCAGGGCTCCGGAATGAAAACATATCATTGAGTTTATGCTTCAATGTCACTGGGATCAAATATTGCAGTTTTAAAGGGTTTCAATGGGGACATTTTTATCCTGAAGGTCCTGAGTGTGACTATTTTGTGTGCACGGTGTATTATAGATATATAAATTTCCCCCAAAATACACACCTTTGGCAAAATTTGTGCCGTTGGAATTAACAGCAAAAATTAAAAAGACAAAAATGCCCCAAATGTCACACAAGGGTTAAATTAATTCTGTTTTTATTTTGCATTTGGTGCTTGTCAAGGGTTAATTTTTGGTACAAAACTGCCACTACCACTGCATAAATTTGAGACAAAATACAGTTTGTTTTTTTCAACTTTATCGAGGCTGTGTAGGTTGTGTGAAGGTTGTTCGGGAATACAGGAAAAAGCCCTCGTTCATCCTCTCTCTACCGAGCCATTATCAGCCTGAGCTCACAAGGCCCAAAGCTCATCAGGGTTGAGTCACAGAGCTCTCAGTAAAACCTGTCACTTTGATTGCTGCCTTCTGCTTGTCTGGAAACTTCCAAAGACTGACTAACACCTTGAACACAGCGGTTCAAAGAGATCAGAAGACTCTGCGGCCTTTCACCCTGTCCCTAACTGTATTACAGAGCAATTACCTGAGCGGACACCCGTGGGGGCTTCTCTGGGGGACCTTGGAAATGAGCTGAGAGAGAAATGCAAGGTGAAACGATATGAATAAAGACGTGAAAAGGACATTAGAAATAACTTAAATATGTTGATGAACATATAATGTAGGTTTAAGGAACATTTCACTCAAATATTAAAATTAAAACCTGTCCTTGTACAGGTAAAAAACAACAGCATGTGGGTTTGGAACTATATGAGGGTGAGTAAATAATTTTTGGTGTAAACCGTTTTTTTAAGAATACATTTGAGCTGATATTTTTTTTATTTAACATGATGCGCAATTGTGTGTTCAAAAATAAACTGACCTTGGTCTGTCTCGTTTTCTGACATCTAAAATGTAAAAAGAAAAGAGAGACAAACCGTGTAGAACAAATAAGTGTCATGATGGGAAAAAAGACAATGACATTTTAAAAGCGACTTTCTGTATTTTGTATATTACCACTTTGGCCATTGTGTCATCGTTGGCAAATGGATCCTGAAAAAGACACAGAGAAATGCTAAGAAGGTGATGAAATTCATGTTTTCATTTCATTTCAACATGAAATGGCTTTTGCAACACATTTGACTTCCGTAGACAAACAAGCAGAAGAAATGTGAAAACAAACCAAAACATTGATTTTATGAAAAACATTATGAGGAATACCATTGCCGATCAGTAGCATTTTTGGTCGAACATAAAACTAAAGGTAAACTTATTGCACTTTTTTTTTCTTTTGTAAAAATTATTTTTGTGATATGCAAAAATAATTTCTTAATTAATTCTTAATTTCTTAATCAGTATCTTTTTGTTTAGTTTCAAGTATATATATCTAAACTTTCTTAAAAACAAAGAAAAAATATATTATTTTTTTATTTTTTTTTTAATTATCTGAGAAGTAAACTTTTATGCTAAAAACAATTAAAAAATAATTGGCCACACTCAACAAATATTTTAGCCTATTTTTAAAGATTTCCAAAACATATTTTCATCAAATATAATTGTGCAATTATTATTATTTTTTACATAAAATAAAACAAAAAATATAAATTTTGTACATTTTATTCGGTTAAATATTACTCAATTCAATCTGATGGAATTTTGTTATGAAACTAAAATAAATATATAATAAATAAATAAATCATAAATATTATTTCTTTTTGTCTTTTTTGTGTAATGAGCTAAGAATAATACAAAATATATTATCTGAAAACAAGCCTTAATATCGTATCAAATAATGCTTCAGGTAAATTGATCTTTTATGAGGAATGTTTAGATGGTTTTACTCAAAAACAACACAAAGATTTAGAAATTATTTTTAGCAGTATCATCTTTATGTCTCCTGGTGACAGTGTGCACGTGGATAATATATGTAGATGAGGTTATGCATAGTAAAAACAGGTGTTGTAATCTCCATACAAAAATGTACATTTAAGTTTTACCTTGCATAATTGCACCAAAGAAGATTACATTTAGCTGGAATACATTTTTTCGATCCGGCATCCCCTTGAGAGCATCAAGGCTGCATGTGTCAAGAGCACATGAGCAAATGCTGCACTATAACAACACACTATTATAAACTAACCAGAAGCTTCTCTTCTTTCTCCAGCCACTGGTTATCCTCCAGCATTTCCTGTTTCTGTCTCTTTAAAGTCGCCTGCACATGCTGTCGTTCCAATTCCCACAGATGCTGTGCATCTTCCTTACTGCTGGGCTCCAAAAACCCACGTTCCTACACAAACACACATAAACACTCACTGACTGCAATCCAGGGGTATAGTGAAAGAT